>BLSH010416267.1:2162697-2172898 GCA_018402905.1 Glandirana rugosa | reverse complement strand
CTTAACAAAGATTTACAACCCTTCTAACACTACCCATTACCACGTAGTCTCTGTCTAGTAAGGGTGGGTAACAAGAGACCCTCTGTAGAAAGGTGGGTCCAAATTTCACCAACATTTGGGAAGGTAAATGGGTCATTTCACTGACCGGAGTTCACCATGGGTCTCTAATTTGTGTAGGAGGATGTATTCAAAATGGACAAGTAGACGTCAGAAGAGAAGAGATGTAGGTAAGTTTCAAGTTCCGAACAGACTCGACAGTCTTTTTTCCCCCGTCTCTCGACTTCAATGTGAGACGTCTCAAGTCACTCCTCTCGAGACTCTCGACTAACCTCAATGTATCCTTATTGTAGTGCATGTTGCACTGTTGTTCCATATTTGCATATTTCTTTGATGATTTCTATCCTCAATAAAACCCTTTTTTTGCAATTAAAAAAAAAAAAAAACAAGGGACTGAGCTCCAGCTGATTGACAGCCTCAGCTCTGTTCCTGTTTGCTGTGTGAAGGGGTTGTGTCCCTTCTGTCCAATCAGCTCTCAGAGCTCTCCTCACTGAACTCTGCAGAGTGTAACTTCAGCTCTCTGCCCCCTTTTTTCTGACAGCTCAGACAAGCCTTGAACTTTGAATGGATGTAGAGAAGAGAAGACTGCAGATGAACAGGTAAAACTTATGTAGGAGGATGTGTTTAATCTCTGGGTACCACTTGAGGCCAGTCACTTTACTGGGTAAATGGAAGGGTTTACAACCACTTTAAACCTGGGTGGAAAGATGTCTCCCAGAGAACAATGGGTGGGAATGATCTGTCTCTGATGCACCATTACCCATCACAATCTTCCCAACATTTAGAAACAATTCTTCTCATAAGATTGTCTAGGTAGCACCCAGATTTTAAAAATATGGAAGATATATATGACTGATAAAGGCCATTTCCAGTGTCAAGGGTACTTGTTAATGCCCCATACATATCCTTAAAGTGGTTCTAAAGGCAGAAGTTTTTTTATCTTAATGCGTTAAGATAAAAAAACCTTCTGTGTGCAGCATCCTCCCTAATACTTACCTGAGCCCCATCTTGATCCAGCAATGTTGCATGAGGGTCTCAGCTGTACGGGACTCTCCCTCCTGATTGGCTGAGACACACCAGCATTTGCCATTGGCTCTAGCTGCTGTCAAAGTCAGTGAGCCAATGAGTCGAGAGAGGGGGTGGGCCCGTGCCACGACTCTACGCCTGAATGGACACACGGAGCTGCCGCTCGGCTCAGGTGCCCCCATAGCAAGCTGCTGTGGGCACTCAGCAGGAGAGAGGGGCCAGGAGCGCCGGTGAGGGACTTGAGTCGAGGAGGATTGGGGCTGCTCTGTGCAAAACCCCTGCACAGAGGAGGTAAATATAACATGTTTGCCATTTTTAAACAAAAAAAAAACCAAGACGTTAATATCACTTTAAATGACATGAGCATTGCCTGAGCTTCATATTAGCAATCTAGATTTTTTTATTTTTACTTTATTGCCTCCTTAGCTTATGTTGGTGTACAAGCAGCTATTAAAGTAAATCTTAACCCTAAGTTTCACACCGGTACAGTGCAACCTATCGCATGCATGGTTCTGTGCATTTTTCACACATCCCTGTGCGCTGTGTATAGGGCAGCCCAGTCATTTCAATGAAACACGGGGAAAGAAGTCCCTGACCCTTTGTTGAAATCTCGCTGCAACGAAGCACATGGTGCCGTGGCACCCAACTCCCCCATCTACACACTTAAGGTGGATGGGGGTATCACTCCGGTTGAGTTATTGTATTCAGCTGGTGGGGAGCCTTCCCCACTGTCAGAACGCAATGACGAGTGCTTCAAGCTTTAACTGGCAGCACTGAATGGTCATGAAAAACCCAACAGGGTGGGTGTACAGAAGGCCCTGCTGAGCCGGCGAAATTGCAATCCATGTATGGCTGCCCTTAACTTGAAATATAAGTAGGAGCCAATTCCGTCCTTTCCCAATGGGAGAGCAGCTTCAGTACAACCCTGTGTCTGGCTGGATATAAGCACAGTACAGGTTTGTATGATCCTACTGCATTCCATAGTCGGCCTGTAACTTTAGCTTTAGCAAACATACACAGTCTGTAAAGATAATGTACCCATTCACCATAAAGAATGCTATGAATAGCGAATTGGAGCAGTGTTTATATATTAACTTTCTTGTATGGTGTTTCACACTCCACCAAACTCCTATAGAATTTGCAATGGATTAAAGCACTGTGCTGCATCACTTGACCTGGAGCTTGCTAGTGGAAATATAATATCAGCAGGTAACTGTGTTTCCCTCAAGGTTCCGATCTGGACGTCAGCCACTTCAGCAGTTTCCTGACTCAGACACACAGGGAATAAAGACCCAGCTGGAAGTGCAGCGAAAATTAAATTTTAATCTCAGGCAAAACTGGGACATTTAAAAAGGAGCATAAAATATAGTTCTGTTCTTTGTGACTACAGGGCATCACAATCAAAAGAGTCAGAGCCAACAACTACTGATCAAGGCAACCAAAGTGTTGCTTGATTGATTGCTATCAAGCTTTTGTTTGTAACGTTTTTTCTATCTGACAGATTTTACATTACGTCTTGTGCTGGCTGAAAAAAATGTTTACGGTCTTTTGGGATGCAGGTTATTGAATATGCATTTATTGTAAATTATTATTTTTATATATAAAAAAAAAAATCTGCAGAGCTATTCTGCATGTTCATTTGTTCTGTGTGAATGGGGGCAAAAACAAGATATTTTCTTCAATGTTATTTGTTCATTAAAAATAAAGTGGTTCCGGAAAATACCACATTATGGTCACTAGATGGAGCCTATGAGCATAGTATATATGTATTTATTTCTTATGATTATCAGCTCCATCTAGATGCCATAATGCAGTGTTTTTCTTAATCACTCTATTCTGTAGCAAGTAACATTTGACCTGGAGAAAAAATAATCTAGTAACATTTGATTTTACATGCAGATCTTTTAAAGAACAAATAGCTTTGCACATTTTTAAAAAAAATACACCTCGAAGTGTATGTACTGTATAGCCAAATTATTTCTTTCCCATTTAGGAATGGCAGGGGTTAAAACCCGTCAGTTTTTTTTGCTGGCTGAAATTGTCCTCTATTTTATATCCCATAGCTGCAACAGGAAGTGAGCATAAAAAAGTAAGGTAATTCCCCACTTAGACAGTTGTCAGCGGCACAGATGTCCCTATTAGAAGATTTAGGGCCATTTCACACCATAGAAACACATTCCGGATGCGTTCCAGGTGCTTTTCTGCATGCACGTTTTTGACACGTTTTTGATGCAGTCCAGTGCATCCCCCTCTTATTTTCTTAACCTTAAAGCAGTTGTATACCCAGTTAAAAAAAAAAACCTGCAAGACAATATCATAATGAGCTAGTATGCACAACAAAGATTCGACCAGGCTGCTCGGTCTCCTCTGAGGGAGCGGACATCTTCGATCTTAGTTCCGGGTACACGGCTCCGGCGCTGTGACTGGCCGAAGCCGTTAGACGCCACTCTCGCGAATGCGCGCAGGAGCCCGTCTTTCCGGCATTCGCCGGGACATCATGGCGCATGCGCTGGGACATACACGGTGTATGCGCCGTGACATCGCAGCTGTTTGGAGGAGGAATATCTCCTAAACTGTACAGGTTTAGGAGATATTCATTTTACCTACAGGTATGCTTTATTATAGGCTTACCTGTAGGTAAAAATCCCTCTAAAGGGTATACAACTGCTTTAAGGGCCAGTTCCTGTGCATTTTTTGTACATTCTGCTGCGTTTTCCCCCTTACGGTGCGTTTTTGGCACGTTCCGGTGCATTTTTGATACATTTTACTGTGGTCCAGTACAGTTCTATACATAAAAATGCAGCATGACCATTTTTTCTTTCTTTCTGAAATGCACTGGAACGGACTGCAGTGGTGTGAACTATGCCATTGGCATTCATGTGATCAACTTTCCTTGCATTTGTACTGCATCTGGTGTGAATTGGCCCTTACCCTTATCTCTTAAACTGGTGACAACTGTAATATTTTCTATTTAGCATCACATTCTGTCTCAGTTATGGGTCACCAATATAAATAGAGGTAATTCTACCAAAAGTGGTCACAGACAGAAATAAAAACCTTAGAGGTTCTAATCCTTGACTAGTTAAGCCAAAATAAAGACATTTTTGCTACACATACACTTCAAGTAAGATTTTCAGGCTGTACAAATTAAAAATGTATTACCAACCATTCAACTAAAAATTTGCCAACATCGAAGACTACATTTCAGTTTGAGCTTAAGCAGATATTTGGAAGTACAAGTTTTCTGGCATGTTGCCTCCATGTACACTAGTGAACATTTTTTTCATTTTTACTAGATGGCAGATGGCTCTTGCTGATACTGTGATCCATGACCAACACAGTTTCGTATAAAACACAAGTCAGCTACAGTGCCAGGAGGACTCAGACAGCCAATGAGCCAAAAATGTTCATCAAGTTTACTATAATTAGACACAGAAGCAATGAGCTATACAGAGAACATTTAAACAACTTCTGTAGGTGATGTTGGTTACAGGAATGGATGTCATATTCTAGTCATTTGGAAATAGTGGGGGCAGAAATATTTAAAAAAAAGGATACTATAGCATGTTCTAGAACAGCCTTTCTCAACCTTTTCAACACTGAGGAACCCTTGAAATAATTCTCTGGTCTCGGGGAACCCCTGCTAAAATTTAAAAATCTACAACTCATGGTACATTAGTGTGATGTTCAATGAGAAGAATGCTCCTTACACTTGTGGTCATTGGGAAGCATTACCCCCTTTCAGATAGCTAAAAAAAAAAATTATGTCAATGGGAATTTATCTGAGAGGTAGAAATTGACCATATCTCAGTGAACCCCTAGCAACCTCTGGAGGAACCCTAGGGTTCCACGGAACCCTGGTTGAGAAACCCTGTTCTAGAATGTCCCTTATTGGATCCGTTTATAAGAAGAGGTAGGGGAGAAGGGCAAAATCCTATAGTTAAGTGTGTAAGTTATACACAGCAGGAGAAAATTTGGAGATGTCAACATTTAGAAGAAAAAGTATAATGAGTGTTTAAGAACCTTAAAGTGTTACTAAACCTTGTAATATGAACATAGTTGATCTGCCCCTCACAGCTTATAAATCTTCTTTTTACATTAAATTACTGCCACTATATACCTTTTGGGATGATCTGTCTACCATGGTTTCCTGATAACCTGCACAGTTTTTCCATAGCTGCGTTTTCAAGTAGGAGGAGATTTCCACTACATCCTGTAAACACGCCCACATGTGTGATGTCAGCATCATGTGACCTGAACAGTTCAACTGAAACAGGAAATGTTCTATCCAGCATAAGAGACCAAACTGAGCATGTGCAGCTTTACGACCCTGCTGTGTATTATATAAACTTGCCCAGATTGACAGTGCAGGAGGGAAGTATCTATGCATACAGGATAAAACAGCCCTTCTTTTTACAAAATGCTGAGGATTATCCCCTTAAGTTCCACAGTGAGTATAACAAGCATGCTATGCTGCATATACAGACTAATTTTACTGTTGTGTAACTTGTCAGGCTGATAACAGAGGAACTGAACAAGAGACAGCTATGGGACTTAGTGCTTTGAAGAGAGATAATAAAACACTGCAGATCTATGTGCCCAGCTCAAATTTCATGAATTGGGTTTACAACCACTTTAAGTGAACTAAACTGTCCACAAGACATGAGAAGAGCATTGCATGCCATATATCACTGCCTGGCCTGAGCAATTCAGGTCTACTTTCTATTACCGTGTGAAGCCATAAGAACACTACGGGAAGCAATTTGTCTCCTAGAATTCATATTCCACAAAAAGGCATCACAAGCCATGCAAGATGGCACACATTCTTTCCTGGAGCAACTGAGCAAATCAGTTCCCAGTAGGCAACACCTCTTTAACTTGGCCTATCACTAGTAGATTTACGAATACCTATTCATATGAAAACTCTCATCACTTCATTGAAAGACTTGATGGATGTCATTTGAAAGTATTTCAAAATTGTATTTGATTTTGAAATAAAAGTAATTTCCTGAGTGAAAACCACATACATTGTTAGGCATTAGTTCCTTGGAAGAAATTTTCTATCCCGATCCTTCAAAATTTCCAATCACTGCAGGCAAAAACAAACATCAATTTGACCCCATTAACGGTTCGAAAGTCAAGCAAATGTTCCTACAATGTAGGTTTTCTAAAAAAAAAATATTCTAGTGTATTGCTTGCTTTAGACAGGAAGCCTGGACTCCGTAATAAGGAAGTCATTTTTCTAAAGACTTGAAGATAAGATGCAATCTATACAAGGAATATGGAAAGCTATTGGTACTGATGAGTTATTTTTCTGATCACTTCTTTATGACAAAGGAAAAAGTCCCATTTATGTTCTTTTATTTCTAACTGTATTAAAATGGTTTCTAAATGCTATTAGCTTGGTTTAGGCTTCATGCACACGGGACACTTTCTTAACCTGCCCTGAACGATTTTTTTGACAGCTACAAGCCGGCGTCTAACACGTCCGTTTTGCATTCCGCGTTTGTCGGCCTTTTGCGTCTAGTAGCGTTTTTAACATTTTTTCATTTTTTTAAAAAAAGGAAACGCCTGTAGACATGAAGGAATAAACACCGCTCTAGGCTTGTCTGACTCCAATTACCTCTGCTGAAGCTCCAAGGCACAGGTGCAGCTCTGCATTCCAGATAAATGTAGGAAAAAGTTGCAAGACAGCCGCACTCAGTTTACCACCTTTATTATAATTTACATAAAATCCAAAGTAAGTCATAACATCATATAGGAACACAGATGATCAAGGCAGCTTGGCTTACGTGTTTCACACCATGAGAGTGGGGTGCTTAGTCAATAGCTCCTAGACGTGAGTTACCGCATTTAGGCGCATATCGCAGCGTTTTACCACGTTCGACATCTGAAACGCCGGTAAAATCGGCGTCTGAATCTCTTTTTTTGCGTTCAGAAAAAAGCCTATAAACGTGACTGCCTGAAACGACTCTAAACGACCCTGTGTAAATGTACACATAAGATAACATTAAATGAGTTCAGGGGCAGCTGGAAAAAAACGTCCAAATTCCCCTGAACGTCCGTTTATCAGCCTCAGTGTGCATGGGACCTTAGAATGCTATTAGTATGGTTTGGTAGGTCAAAGCTGAACTAAAATACATTCCTAGAACCCACCCAGCAATGTATTTTTATAAAAGCATTACTCAAGATATAAATATCCAATTTTTACTAGTATGTGTTTCTGTCTTTCTACTGGCTTCCTGCAATTTCCTGAACAACAGGGTTTAGACTGGCAGAGTAATGGCCAACAATGTCAGCTTATTACACTTTTCACTAATGCAATGGCCTGTAAAACTAAAGCTGGACATACACACATAGATAATAATAGACATAATCCCCTCTTAGACATTTGTAACTGGAACATGTGTTCTCACTGGACGATTTCCCATCTATTCCTGTTTTTTTTTTTTTTTTTTATATAATACATTTTTATTAATTTTCAAGACAAAAAGGAAATTGCACATACAAAGTTGCATATAACCATATAAGGCAAAGGCAATGATACAGGAATACATAGGCAAATATAAGTGTGAATGTGTCTGGCCTAATTTGGGACATTGGCCTGCCATGGATACCCATAACCAGCCAAAATCTGCTGTCCGTTTCCTGATTGTTTGAGAGCGGGAGGGTCCCCCCCTGCCGGCACCCCAATTGGGAGCATACTGTGCCGGGCAGATGGGGAGCCACCCCCCCCCCCCACAGGATGTCACCCACATAGTGACATCACATCGGACAGCAGAAAATATTGATTGTGGCTATATATCGGTCAGATCGCCCATAATCAATCTGTAGCCTGTTGTAACTTTATGTCTTTGATAAACCACCTTTGCATATTACAAAAAAGAAAAGGTCAAAATAGTTAAGAGATAGAGAAGAGAATTAAAGAAGTAAGGAAGAGAGGATAGCATAGTGAGGGAGAGAAGAGATATACCCCTCTATTCCTGTTATGGCCATTGTCACCTGGACTGAAAGTGAGGATAAATCCATTATAGAAAGAGTAAATCTCCCAGCCAGCCTTAAAAGTCTGGCAGGGATCTAACCCCTTATGGCATTACTAAAAAAAAAGAAAATGGTTTTGGCTTTAGGAGCAGTTTAGGTGTACCTATGTGGATGAAACATTCTAGAGCAACAGGGACTCTGAGCAGTATTTACCTGCGGGTGCCTGAGTGCATTGCCTGTACAGTGATCCTGAAACACAAGAACCACCCTCTCTAGCCGCTGGCTGTGGACAGCTCTTCCCCTTCATGCTTTTTGCCAATGGAAAGACTCACTAAATACCCTTGCCACACCCACAACAGGCAGTCCATTGTGGTGCATTAATATGCACTGGGTTAAGGCAGCACATTCATTTGAATGGGCAGCCTAACGCCCCACAACAGACCAAAAATCACCCCTGCAGAAATGTTCACTAGTGCAACGAACAGCAATGGATGGTAGTGTGTGACCTCGTGATTAGGTGTGCTGCAAAGCAGGTATGGTAGGATGTCATTTACAATGGCACTGCAGTGCACCAAGACACATAAACACAATACCATAAAATGTTTTGGCGCTGAAATCACCTCAGGGTTCTCTTCATGTGAAATGATTGTAGTGTACTGTGATCCATCCAGCAGCTATGTGAGAGGTAGGCACCAGGAACAGTGTCGAAAAAGTCATAAGCGAGAGAACCACTTACTGTATGTGTGAGTGACACATGTATGCACACGTGAGTGCCAAGTGACACCAGGGCAAATTGCGTTGTAAAAACAGCAATATATTTAATGAAGTGACCAAGTTCAGATAAAACCATACATTGAGAGTTAAATGAAAAGCCACAGTAGATGGAAATCTCCAATGTAGTGCAAACCTCACTGAATGGGAACCATACTATATAGTGCTGACCTCTGGAGCTCGGCTGTGTTGCGGGTATATGGATAACTGTGCCAAAGGTGCGGGTGGTGGTAACTCGATAGTGCGGGGACCAAGGTGGAGGGGAAAAGTACCTCACTGGTGATGTCCCGATGGTGTGAGGATGGCTGGGTTCGATGACTCAATGTCCCATTGTAGTTGGAGCCAGAGCAGCCGTGCAGCCTGTGTCCGAGAACTGGCAACCCGGGTGTGACATCACTCACTCATTCGGAGCCGCGCCGGCTGAAGCAAAGTCTGGGCACAGGATGGAATGCAAGCGTGGCTAGTGTGTGGAGATGAAAGCTGTCGTCATGACACCGCGTTTCAGGCGCCGCTCTTAGTCAAGTCACCTACTTGACAAACATAACATACACAGCATATATCTGAACAAGGCTCCCTGGATCCTCCCAGCTAACGCATTTCTTCCCACTTATGGGCTAAATCGTAGAGATACCAGGTGACCTAATGGTAGGTTTAGGTCACAAGACACAGAATCAAAGTGCTGTCATATACATTGATTATAATACCCTACCCATCCTCTGCAACGCCTCCCTATTCTTTTAAATCAACTTAAATGTTGAATTCAGGTCTGATTTAACTAGTTAATGGAGACCTTTCTTTGTTCCATTAGCCTCACGTTAACAAACCTTTGTGTGAGCAGAGTTATCAAGAATGATACATATTCTGCTACCAAATTTGGGCTCCCAAAAGAAAAAAGAAAAAGAGAAAGAAATGGCCATGTTGATTGAGAAAATAAATTCACTTGAAGCACAACACAAACAATCCCTTTCAGACAAAACAGAGCTAGAATTAACAAATCTCAGAATAGAACTACAAAAAAATTTAAATTTACACATGCAAAAAACACTCTTTTTCCGTAAACAGGTCTTTTACGAACATGGGGATAAGTCGGGCAAACTCTTAGCTAGAGCCCTTAAGGAGGCCAATACCAGTCGTCACATACATTCGATACGCGACAACAAAGGCAAGATTGCCCACTCCCCAGAACAGATCGCAAAAATCTTCCAGATTTATTACCAAAAACTTTACAATCTAGAGACACAGAGAAAACCTTCCCATATCTTAACTGACTTAGCAGAGACCACCCAAGAATTTTTAACCAATAGTAAGATACCCACTTTACCAAGAGAAGAACCCACCAGAGACGATTCAGTCAATTCTATACCCT
>BLSH010416267.1:2142641-2160012 GCA_018402905.1 Glandirana rugosa | reverse complement strand
AAACCAAAAAAAAAAAAAAAAAAAAAAAAGTGTTAGTTCAAATTGTGAAAAAAAAAAAAAAAAAAAAAAAACCAAATTTCAACACACTGGATGTTAGAACACATACAGTATAGCGATAGAATTTCCGAAAAGACTCATTTATCTTCCATGTTCAGCCAAAGCGAGGAACAATCACGGGCAAAGAATATAATCAATTCTGCTCTGCTCTGCAATTCCACCAGGGATCAACTGAACAAATGATGAAGAAGAAGAAGAATTAAATAAAAAATTGTTTTCTTTATACGTTCACCAATACCAGACGAAGCCAAAGAGGCAAAGCCGTGCTGGCATACACAGCAGCATATGTGCATGAAAGATGAATGCTTATCATGCCCTATGAAACATTAATATTTATTTACCCAAACCCCTGCCAGCAGCAGTACAGTAATCTTATCCAAGTGTACACTGTACACAGCCTGCTGTCATTTTGGTTTTTGCTGTTATATTGATAAATAACTGATGCAAAAATACACACCTAATGCTATGACTGCTATTCGTGATTTTTTTTTTTTTGTAGATCGATGTAGATGTCTCTCCATTCTCTATACTCAATTTTCAAAATGGAGCTCATTATATTTCCTCCTCCATGAGCACCCTCCCTGACTTTTCCATCAAGATCAATGGCACAATTATCAGTCCCGTGCTAGGTATAATCCTGGACTCTCCACAGGCTCCACATCTAATCAATGTCCAAGTCATGTTGCTTTCACCTTCATAACATCTCCAAAATATACCCCTTTTTAACGAACATCACCACAAAGACACGTATTCACACCTAACTTCACATGGGCTATCTCCCCTTTAGGCTATCATACAGGCAGGTACCATACTCTTCAACTCTTACCCCTTTCTACCAATCCCTTCACTGGCTTCCACTCGCCCAACAAATAAAATTTGAAATACTAACAACAACAACAACAACAACATACAAAGTCATCAACAACTCTGCCCCAAGCTACATCACCAACCAGAGCCTTTCCCATTCTCTGGAACTCATTAACTCAATGTGTCTCAGCTATCTATGCTTTTATCGACCCCTGAAAACTCATATCTTCAGAGAAGCCTATCCTGCCTCCACCTAACAACTGAATTTTTACTTTCTCCGTCCATAAAACCCCTGACAATTTTAACCTTGTATCACTTTTTAGATTGTATGTTCTCATGAGCAGGGCCCTCTTAACCCTCTCATCTTAAATTGTATTGTAACTATACTGTCTCCCTTTATTTTGTAAAAGTGCTGGCACCATCAGTTCTTCATCTACTCTTGACTATCCATAATGCATCCCATCTATTTATCTATCTATCTATCTATCTATCTATCTATCTATCTATCTATCTATCTATCTATCTATCTATCTATCTATCCATTCAACTATCTATCTATCTTTTCTTCTGCAGCAGCTGAATGCCGGTGGGAGAGAAAGGAGTAGAAGCCAGATTTCACCTACCTACTGAAAGATGGAAAGGGGATTGGTTACGGTAAATGCCGCCCCTGCTACTGTCTAGGTTCCTGGGGTTGGCAAAGAAGGGACGCAATCTACCCATTATCTGCCTTTGATTGACGGGTTGCCAACCTGTTTCTACCTCCATCCCCTATGTCATTGCAGGCCTCAACAGGGGCTTGCAGGAGAAGCCATGTTGAGTGGCAGGGGATGTAGGCTCTGGGCACTCTCAGAAATGTTAAATGTTGAAGACTTTACTGGAGGCTGCTGCAGTGGAATGCAGAGGAGACAGACTCGCTCTTCACTAGAGGGGCATGCATTCACAATTTTCTATAGCAGAGATCCATTGTGTTCATGAGTTTCATATCACCCTTCCAATACACCAGAACACTTTCATAATAAAAAAACAAAGGAGATGCCAACCTTCCCTACCCACCTGTTATTTCCTCCAAGGTATCAGGTGCACTTTCAGTAAACATATGAAACATAAGACCAACTTGTGCCAACAAAAATTATTTTCCTTGTATCCAAGGCAGCCTACAGTAAACTGTACTTGTGCAGTGCCAAGAACATGGTCGACACTGTATGTATTGTATATCCTGCAATTACCAATGTCAGTGCCAACACGGCACTCTGCGCACCAGCCTCTGCATGACATCCATTTTTTCTTTATCTTCTCCTTTGTGTCTGATTGTATATTTCAGTGTTCATCCAGTAAATGTTGTCTGATACAATTCATACCTATAATTAACGATTACCATTCTATTATTTCATGAAGGCGGCATTATTTTACAGTATGGAAACATGACACTGTTACTTAACCTTCTGCAGAGTATTTGTAATTAGTTGGGTTACTGTGAATGTTTTGTATGTAATTTATGGAATACAGAGTTTATCTATAAGCGTTCCTTTACACCAGATGCATTCAAACACATTTTTAAACGTAGTACAAATGCATATGCATGAAAAATGAATGTATTTCAATGAGCCTAGTTTACACCATTGCACCACCTAACTAATCTTAAAATGCTCCCTCCTACCTACCTATGCTGACTAACCTGTGTAAGAAAGATGCATATACTTGCCTATTTTCAGGTCGCTCTGGTCAGGTCACATGATCCTGCTTTCCTGTGTCAGCCAGGGTGGCTTCAGGAGAGAAGAGGGAGAGCCGACAACGAACAGCCCATTGAAGACTATGGATGACGTCACCACTCCAGGCTTTACTAGCCATGGTTGGAGTGCTCGTTTCTTTGACCTGCAGCCGCCACTGGCTGACACAGGGGATCACACAATCAGACTATAGCAGTTGAAAAGAAGTAAGTATATGCATCTTTCTTACACAGGTTACTAAGCATAGGTGTGTGTGTGTTTGGGGGGGGGGGGGAGGTGTTTTAAGGCTAAGAAGGGGACAGCTGGAATTTCAATTTAAAGCCAATCTTCAGGCAAATGCAGCTTTGTATTCGTTAGCATGTCATTGACTTATTTTTAAAAATGCAAGTCGTTTATTTATCTCTTACAATCCCTTTACAGCATAGTTGAGTGGCAGAGGAAGAAGCAGCACAAGGAGCCTGCTGACTGAATAAGAAAGCAGAGTGACAAAAAGATAAGTTCATCAGTGTTCTGATTCTGTATTACGGTCTACTCCAGGGATATGCAATTAGCGGACCTCCAGCTGTTGCAGAACTACAAGTCCCATGAGGCATAGCAAGACTCTGAGAGCCACAAGCATGACACCCAGAGGTAGAGGCATGATGGGACTTGCGGTTTTGCAACAGCTGGAGGTCCACTAATTGCATATCCCTGGTCTACTCAATGGCTGGGGCTGGGCTCATGAGGGCCTGGGCTCTGGGGAATTGAGTCATTCAAGCAGGACATCTTGTGGCAGAAAAGGTGTACTGCAGGTGACAGTTTCAGATGGGAGGAAAATATTGCAGCAAGAGCTGTTCTATTCTATCTTGTAATGGGTGATTTTTTAAATAAGCTCAGACCGCATCTGTCAATGACTTGACTGGGGCCATATATCGAGACTTGGACATCCTCATATATGGCTCCATTCAAGTCAATAGATACAGGTGTGGCCAATGGCTGATTATCATTTGAGACAGCCAGACAAACTGTGCTTGCAGAATGCTCATATTGTGGTTTTCAGATTTGGCTGTACTCAGATGGGGCAACTCTCATTTTCTGTTAATTTTATTTATTATAGGTACTTATATATTGCAGACAATTTATGCAGCACTTTACATATACATTATATATTCACATCAGTCCCTGCCCTCAAGGAGCTTGCAATCTAAGGTCAATAACTCACATTCATACATATGCATACAAGGGCAAATTTAAACTGAAGCCAATTAACCTACCATCATGTCCATAGAGTGAGGGAGTAAACCCACACAGGCACAGGAAAAATATGCAAACTCCATGCAGGTAGTGCTGTGGTTGGGATTTGAACCACGTCTAGTGTTGTTAGGGGGAAGTACTAACCACTTAACCACTGTACTGCCCTGTTTTAGGCAGTCTCCCACTCTTATACTAAACAAACCTTTGCAGTATAAAATCTGAAAACACACGCACTAAGCATATTTATTTTACTGTTTTATCCAAAATATTCAAATTTGGTTTAGAGATGCAACATGCTACAGAATCGCTAGGATAATGTCAGTGTTAAAAAATGTGTCTTTTCCAATTGGAACGAAAATATAAGAGACAAAGCTGGGGTGGAATGAGGCAGCGCCACTTATTATTCTGCAAGGTTACCACACACAAGCATGTACTCTTCAGCTCCAAGTCTGTCCTACAAGACAGGTTTTACAGCTGACATTTGGCAGACAGTACCTGAGTGTGCTGCCAGGATCTAGGATGGAGAACATTATAGAGGGACAGCGCTGACAACAAGGTCTCTCTGACCTTTCCCTACACACTTACTCCATTGTTGTGTGCTGTGTATTCACAAAGCATACCCTACTGCTGAAACCATTGCCGACATGTTAGCAACAGAAAAAGGTAAAAAAAAAAAAAACACAAGGAGAATTAAATAAAAGCTAAAAAATAGTACGATAGTACCAAATCATACATCTGCTGCATTTGGCAATAAAAAAAACACACAATCTGTACTTTTTTAGGTTTCTGACATTTATGAGTGCCAGTAATGATGTGATCAGTCTGACAGACATATAAAGAAAGGTTGAGATCTCCAGCATCACAACACCCCGACTTAGCATGCATGTCAAGATGAAACTGTTACACTGACCATACAGGATGACGATTCCATCGTCTCAATCTTTTGCTCACAAATTACTGTTTAAAAAATCTGTCTATTCAAATAGGAAACTACAGTAGCCGCAGTGAGAGATGTATCCATCCGTGCTGTGTGGTGTCAATGAAGGAATCCGTAAGGGTCCTTTCACACGAGCGGAGTCCGTCTTGACGAACTGTGCTGCTCAGCGGGGATCCGTCCGTTGATTGCCACTGAGCCGGCGGATGACAGTGCAGAAACGGACCTGTAAGAGCTCCACTCTCATCCATGGGGGAATCGGATGAACACGGACCGTCTGTCCATGTTCATTCGATCCGATCCGCCAGACGGATGTAAAAGAGGGTTTCCATCCGTCTGTGTTTAGCGGATCGGAGCGGATTGGATGTCAGCGGACATGTCACCGCTGACATCCGTCACTCCATATAGGACAATGGAGCGTCCGTTCAGGTCCGCCTGAAAAACTGACAGGCAGACCTGAATGGTCCGTGTGTGTGAAAGGACCCTTAGACTTCTGTTCAGCCTGCAGGCTAGGTGGAGAAAATCTATATGATTATGGCTAGCGCTTAACCACTTCAATACCAGGCACTTAGAACTCTTCCCTACCAGAACAATTTTCAGCTTTCAGCGTTGTTGCACTTTAAATGACAATTGCACGATTGTGCGACACTGTACCCAAACAAAATTTTTATCATTTTGTTCTCACAAATAGAGCTTTCTTTTGGTGGTATTTGATCACCCCTGCGATTTCTATTTTTTTGCGGTACAAATAAAAAAATACCGAAAATTTTGAAAACAAAATGTTTTTCTCTGTTTCTGTCACAAAACTTTGTAAATAAGTACATTTTTTCCTTCACTGATGGGCACTGATCAAGCTACCACTGACGGGCACTGATGAGGCAGTACTGATTGGAACTGATGAGGCGGCACTGATGAGGTAGCACTGATGATGAGTCACTTATATGCAGCAATGATGGGCACTGACGGGCATTGATATGTGGCACTGATATGCAGCACTGACGAGCACTGATAAGCGGCACTGGGCAATGACAGGTGGCACGGATGGGCACTGATAGGTGGCACTGGTAGGCACTGATAGGTGTCACTGGTGGGCAGCAATGACAGATGCACTAATAGAGGCCCATTCCCTGGTGGTCTAGGGTGGCATCTGAAGTTGGCACTGTCTGAATTTGGCACTGAGTGCCATCCATGTTGGGCACTGTGCCCTTTACCTGGTGGTCTAGGGTGGGCTCCCTGGTGGTCTAGGATTGGCTCCCTGGTGGTCCCGATTGGCTCCCTTGTGGTCTCCCTGGGTGGTCTCACCCTGGTGGGCTCCCTGGTGGTCTAGGGTGGCGATCCTAGGGGGGGCTGTGCTGATAAACACTCAGCACAGACCCCCCCTGTCAGGAGAGCAGGCGATCGGCTCTCCCCTACTCGCGTCTGCAGATGTGAGTAGAAGAAAAGCCGATAAACGGCTTTTCCTGTTTACACTGTGACCAGCCTTTAACGGCTCTTTACCGAGATCAGTAATGTGGTGGGTCAGACTGACACACTGCACCACTGAGCGCCGCAAAGCGCGCCCCCATGGATGCGCGCCGGCATGTTATCCTGCTGGACGACATATGACGCCCAGTCAGGATAACTGAACCACTTCCCGGCCGTCATTTTGCATACGGCGGTAGGGAAGTGGTTAGATGACCTTCAGTCCCCCTCAAAAGAAAATGAAAAGTCAGCACTTACCTGTCCAGGGATCCAGCGCTGTCCTCACCCAGGCTGGTCCTTCATTGGTCTTCCAGTCCCCCGGCTTTGACTCCTTGCAGCTTCACAGCCGGCTTCCTACTGCACATGTGTGAGCTGCGCTGCGCTTTGTAAATGTTTCTGCAGCCTCCTGGGACCTGTGACGTGTTCCAGAAGGCTGCAAACAAAGAGAGGGGACCAAACATTCGCTCAGGTAGCGATCCGAACTGAAATGGGAGTGGGTATCTATCAAAACTACCCCCCCAAGAAAAAAAAGTGTGCCCAAAAGTGGGAGTCAGAAAAGCAGATCTTCCTCTTTAGGGTGAAGTTCTGATTTAAATGAAAATAAAAAAAACAGTAAGCATGGAAATATTGTAACCCCCCATCCACTTTTTATTGCAGCTTGTCTTCCTGTTGCAACTTTCCCCTCACTTCCTATCTGGAGATAATGTTGTAGATCACCCAATCATTCCTCAGACAAAAATAAATACCTGATGGAGGTACTAACCTTTCCTAAAATGTTTTGGCCGGAGTAGTACTTTAAATCTGAATTCCAGTCTGAGTTTTTATTGCATCTTTTAAAAAACAATATTCACACATTTTTGTATTAATAGCAGTGCCTGAATAAACCACCTTGAAAGATGACATCCACATCCCTTGAATATTCTATTTCCTCATAAGACCAATCCCTACCTTCCTCTCCCGTTCACCCATGCCACCAGTTGTGTGAACGCCCTTGTGTACTCTTTGCAGGGCACTGCTGATGTTCTTACACAAGTCAGAGGTACCCGAGATGGGTGGATCAGATGCTCCCTGGTCTGTCCTGCCCATATACGTCCTTATCTCTTGATGGACAGCATTTGTACATGTCAATGTTCCCAACAGGTAAAAAATTGTACTGTGCAGCTATGTGGATGGTTACTTGAGAGCAAGGAACTGTCCAGTCACCACCTGACTCTGACTACATCTCTCAAGAATCAGTTCTACTGGTTCAAGGCAATGTTCATCGAGGAGGTCCCAGCCGTGGCATAGCTGGGGGGCCTTTTTCTAAATTGTCTTGGACCTAAGGACCTTGTCTGGAAAGCTCACTGAACAGTGCCTGGTGGAAGTTGGAAAGGGTCTGGCTGTCCTGTGGCATTGTGAGCATTAACCGCTCCTTCACTGAAGAGTGTCCAGTGGATACTGGAAATAGGCATCTGGTGATCCTGTGACATTTTGAGTACTGACCTGAGTTCAGGGTCCTAGTGACTGTGTGCTGATTTCCTTTGGGTGCAAGGGACAGTGGTAGCTCTTACTGGGATTGTTTTTACAAGGTCTCAATTCTGGCCATCTTCCTTGGCTCCTGCTTAGAGACTGTCCAGGGAGGCTTAGTCTAGTGAAGTGTCCTACTGCTATTATTCAGTAATTCTGGAATATCATGTCGCCTTATACCCTCTCCAAGTTCTTTAGCAATAGATATTAAAAAAGACTGTTTAATGAGCCAGAGTAAATCAAATGTTGCTGTGTGCCTGGCTGCCTTTGCACGCATTTGTGAAAGAACCAATTAATTACCATGGCTCCTATGGGGTGGTGCAACATATTGTATATATCCATTCAGTCTTAACTGACTCTTGGTGATTCTATGATAAAGCTCTCTGATACACTTGAAAGTCTTTCTCCATAGATTTTTTGGCAAGCTATTTATGAGGTAGGTTGCCAGGTCTTTCCTCACATGTTTAGACAGTGTGATGATGCATGTGCATAGCCAATTTGTACATACATACTAGGGCCAATTAAGTTACCAGCATGTCTTTGGAAGGTTGTAAGAAACTGGAGAACTTGCAACTCCATGTCCTGCTGAGATTCAATTTGAGGTCCCCACTGATGCAAAGCAAACATGCTAACCGATAAGCCACTGTGCTGCCCAGCCCTTATATATTTGATATCACATTTTTGCCACCATACTAAAAGGGTTAATTCACCTTTAGAAAAAAACTTACTATGCAGATAAGGGGCATCTGTAGATAAAAACAAACTGTGCAGCTTTGACTAAAGATAATGCCCTTGCTATATAGATGTAGGCCATTTACACATCTCCTGAAGCCTGAATGGAATAGTCTCAGGTCGTTGAGTGAGGCCTAGTCTTTACTGCTCACCTTCACCATCACACGCATGAGCTTTCAAATGCTGAGCTCAGAGCTACTGCATGAGGGGAGAGAAAGAGCATCTGAGGGGGTTTGAATCAGAGAAAAAGCTCACTCCTGTGTGGGTGGAGGTGAGCAGTAATGACTAGGCCTCACTTAGTAACACCCAGGGAGTATTCCAGTCAGGCTTTGTAAGGTATGTAACAGGCCTACACCTACAGCAATGTCATTATTCAGTTTGTTTTTATCTACAAACACTTCTTACCTGCATAGGCAGTTTTTTTCCATAAAGGTGAATTAACCATTTAAGAATACTGATTACTATTTTCAGCAAAACACTGGTGTAAAACGAATTAGACAGACGCTGTTATGAAGTTGCAAGGTTCCCGAATGCAGAAAGTTTTTCTCAACCATTAAACTAATCTGCAAGGAGCAGTAGGCCCGGTCACACTCAGAGAAAGGTGAGATGGAATTCTTCCCACCGCCCTCATCGCATTATAATTTACAGCTGATGCTCCTTTCGCTCTCCTATAAGTATGTCCTGCTGACAGAAGGATTGGGTTAAATCATAGAGCCAGCACTTCTAAGTGTTCCTGACTCTTTCATCTCACTGCAGCCCAGCAATACGAATTAACGTGGAGGCAGACTGCGCTGGACTGGCGGCTTCCTGCATCTGACGGCTGCTTCTTTGAACTGCTGTGCACATGTCATAAAAAATAACCATATGATAACACTGACCCAGCCTGTACTCGACACTTCTGTTATTCTTTTTTTTGTTCTGAAACAAATTTAAAGGACCAATAACCTTGAAATCTCAAGTTGGCTTATGTAACAAAGCTAAAAAAAGGGAAACTTTCGATTTTAGAAAAAGCACAAGGCAAAAATGAAGCAGCTGCCATTTTTTCTTTTTTTAGATCATCGTACATTTAAAACACATCAACTCCTTTAAGATATTCAGAGATTCCAATCAATTTTGCAAAAATAATCTTTTGTTTCTGTCTTTCCCTGTGATTGAAAGCTATTATCGTAGGTCCATGTCATTGTTTACAGTCAGCATGTCTGCAGCCTGCACTGCAGACAAGGATTGAGAACAAGGAAGGCTTCTGGCTTTATCTGTTTAATTCAAAGCAGCTGATTTACTAAAGGATTAGAAACTGTTTAATTAGGAAAGTAAATGATCACTGAGCTTAACAAATAAGGCAAAGTTATATTAATTTCCATCATCATCACATGCAAGAAAAAAATGTTTCGTGCACATGATGGGTATTTGAAGTGAGGACAGCAATATCATATTCATTAAAAGGAATTGCAGTCACTGGCTCTCTGCTCTGCCCCTCCAGTACTCACCATAGTGCTGGGCTGTGGAGGGGGTGAGAGCAGCTGGCTCAGGCTCTCAGAGGTGCACTGAGAGGCTGAGCCTGCTGCCGGCCCAGGCATTTGGGTGGCATCCCTCCAGAGCCTGGACTGGCTGAGTGACGTCAGCCAATAGTGGGCTTTATGGGTCACAGGAGTGCACAACTAAGTGCACTCCGATTATCCCCAGGAGAACTAGGGCTTTGGTCCTACTTCTCCTTTAAGCTCGGTGAACATTTACTGTGCTAAGTGAACAGTCTCTACTCCTTTTGTAAATTAACCCAATGTCTTAACTGTCAAGAACCATATATTGTTTTTTTATACTGTACTGAATGCATGTAATCTGTAGAGATCACAGACTGCTGGGAGTAGGCAGTGGCAGCATAAAAACCCATATGTCTACAGTGCTAGAATCACTTTGATGTCACTGTAACTGTAGTTATGCACAATAGATCCAGAGACTTATGATTCATACATTTCTGACTCAATGACCTTAAAGAGGTAGTAAAGTCATAAAAAAAATAAATAAAACCCTGCAAGAGAAAGGCATAATGAGCTAGTATGCACAGCATACAAGCTCATTATGAAATGCTTACTTTAGAAGTAAGCCCTGTATTGGAGTTGGCCCTCCGAGTACAGGGCCGACATCTCCTACCCAAAGCTACTTCCGGGTTCGCGGCTCCGGCACTATGACTGGCCGGAGCCGTGATGACGTCACTCCCGCGCATGTGTGCGGGAGCCGTCAGTTATGGCGCGGCCACATAGAAATGGCACCACGCGGCCCGTTTCTTCACTGCGCATGTGCCCGACGGCACATGCCAGTACATTGTATTTCAGGTATAGGAGATATGAAGGGAACCTACAGGTAAGCCTGATTATAGGCTTACCTGTACCTGACTTGACAACCACTTTAAACAAGCATGCAAGCATGCAGCAAGTGAAATTTATAATTGAATATTTGAATATTTGCTTAAGGTAGGTGAATCAGAAAGAACCACTGGATCAGAATGACTGCATGGCAACTTAAGTTTTCAGAAGTAGGTCGGCAATGGCAGCCCCCATATCACATGAACAATCAGACAGGCTCGTTGTAACCAAGATGTTTGGTCAATCAACTTGGGTACAATCAGCCTGCCCATACATGGTTCCTGCTGAACCGGCCGAGATTCAAACTGTCTATGGCTGGCTTTAATCTCCATGTACAGCCTAGACTTCAAGAAGCAAAAGATTTACAGGGATTGATTTGATTACATACATACCTGCAGATACCACAAGGTGTCTGCACTTACTGTTACATTATACTCCAGGTTATGTTCACTTAAAGTAATAAAGGAACTTTGTTAAAAAAAATAAAAAATAAAATTAGGAAATGGCCATACAAACTTCTTGTATCCTTCTATGAGATGCAGGGGAAAAAAGAGCAAAAGACAAAGGTCGCTCACCTTTGGTAAAACTGTTAATTGCTAAATGTTGAAAAATACAATTACTTTTAAACGGACCATGAGTCACAGGTCCCAGAGGTAATACAAACCTTACACCGGATGGCAGCTAACAGCACTTACATTGCCCACTTACATCCACAAAGCCGCTTAATAAATGCAAATCCACAGAAAACATTTCTTTCTCCAGTGAGACCGTGGCCAGCGAGACCTTAGCTAGCAGTAAATTAATTGATTTTCAACTGCAGCTGTTCTTTAATTAGATCCCAGCAATGAATGCTTTGCTGTGGCCATCCAGTATTAACTACTCTTACCAATCGTTATCTCAGGGATACTTCACTGAAAATTAAGTATTACCTTGAAGTGAACCTGTGTTTAAAACCTAAAGTTTGACTCTCTCACAAGAATTAATTTTCAGTTTAATGTGGTAAAGCAATCAGGAAAATGATTAGATATCCTGTCTACTCTGCCTCTCATCATTGGATTACAGCAGGGGGCAGGGTCTAGCATTATTAACTGTTGACCCTCCTCCTTTGCAGTGAAAAAATAGAAGCCCTGGGACCCGGTGTGCCACATGACCACAGGTTTTGGTAAGTAAAAGCAGGATAATCTTATGATTTGTTTCAAAGTAATATGGAAATTAGTTGAGGTATGTAAATAATGTGATCAATGTAGCATCTTCCTAGGTTTGATGATAGGTAAGGTAAGTTCTTTTTGGCTCCTCTGTAATCATTGGAGCAGCTATTGATTTATCTGGGATGTTTTAGATCTCACAGGCTGCAGATTTGATTGCTTCCTCCTGCATTCTGGAGGTTTCCAGAATATAGACATAGAACAATGGGCAGCTTAAATATTTATTGTGCTGAAGGTAATCACTGAGGTGGTGTGCCGAGTAGGTGGCTGGGTGAACATAAATAGTCTGGGGTCTGGAGCAGCCCTGTTCTTGCCCTGTTGGAGAATTTATTAGCCTCAGGGGCTGCTGCCCCTTTGAGGCAGTTCTGCTGGGGTCTGCTGATGTTCATTGAGGTCCCAGCCATGGCAGAGCTGGTGGGCCTTTTTCTAATTACCTTTGGAGCTAGCTAAGAAGTTTAAGCCAAGGTTCTGATCTGGAGAACATACTGAAGTATACCTGGAGGAGGCTGGAAGGTGTGTACCTGCCATGGCACATTGTGAGTACTGGCATGAGCTCAGGATCCTAGTGACTGTAAACGAAGTTTCACCTGGTGTGGCTAAGCAGAGAAAAGGAATCAAGGGTAGGGAGATGGAGTGTATGGAGTCAGGGGGAAGCTTGCAGTGGAGGGGTGGAGAAGGAGGTAGGAGAAAAGTCAATTATTGAGAACATCAATTGGAGAGCTGAAAGTATGGCAGAAAGGGCTAAGTCTCAATTAGGTCATGATTTAAGGAGGGAACTGTATACAGGGGTAGAGCAGAAATCTAGACACTGATACTAGATTATCCTAAATTTGTCCTCCTGATGGCAGGCCATAAGGTCCTCCATTTGCATTATTTCGTTGATACAGGCAAACCACTGTAACACAGTAGGGAGTGGAGGTTGTTTCCACAGAGCTGGTATGCTGGCTCTTGAAGCATTTAGTAGATGAATTAGCAGGGAGTTTTCATATCTCTTAATGGAGAGGTGATTAATGTGGAATAAAAATGAGATGGGGTTAACATTGAGAGAGACATCAGTTATGCTCCTTGCTGTTAAGGCCAGTTATAGCTTGGGGCAGTTGCTGTTTGTTTGTAAGGTTATTTGCTGAGGGGGTGCACTGGACACCTTAGCTGCCATTGTGAAAGTTGGATGTCCAATGCACCCCTGAGCCATTATGGAGGAATGAGCTCTCTCCAGGCAAACCTGCCCTCAATCTATTAATTCATATCTATGTGTTCCAACTATGGAGGCTCTCAAAATTTTTAGTGAGGACTGCAGATAATACTGGGGCGCCTTGTTGCAGCCTCTGCAGCTTTCGCATGTATTTGCAAATGTGTGCAATCTAAACCCCTGTTTTTAGCATAAACTGTTAGACAGGTTAAAAAATGGGAGGCACGTATACAAACTGTTGTAGTTCCTACACCGTTTACTTGATTTGGATGTAAATACCCTCAAATTAAAGCTGAAAGTCTGCAGTTTAAGCACATCTTGTTTGTTTCATTTCAAATCCATTGTGGTGGTGTATAGAGCCAAAAAGATTAGAATTGTGTCGATGTCCCAATATTTATGGACCTGACTGTACAATATAATGTGCAGTGCTAGAAATGATGCCTCTCAGTAACTTAATTACCCCATCTGTTTTTTCCCCCCTTTTAATGACTTGTGGGCCACATTCTTTTTAAATTTGGTGACCCTGTGACATTTGGCACAGTGATTAAAACTATAGTGAGAGGTAAGCCTTATTTCCTCATTTTCTGTCAGCATGGAAGCTGCAGCAGACAAGATAGGCTGCACCATCCCGACACAGAACATATGGTAGCTATAAATTAGGTAGAGAAGCATGACTGAGGCCACCAAAGAAAGCAAGAGAAAGGATCTTATTTTAATAATAACATACTGTAGAGTAATCATCTTTCATTGGTCTGGTTAAAATCTAAAGTTATACATTTTTTTTTTTTTAGTTTTGTATAGAATAGTCGGTTAAAACCCCTTTTTGTTTTTCTTTTTTTTTTTTTTTGCTATTTGTCTCAGTGGGGAGAATTTCCTTCATGTCTCGCCTCAGAGACACAATAAGAGGAATTGTCTCAAAAATAAATGTCTAAATAAATGGCTTTATATACACTGTAGCTGATAAAAGCTGGCTAGCTAGTAAAGCCTCATGCACGCTGCAGCTCAAAAACGCCTGTTTTACAGGTTTTAGCCCTGGTTCACATTGGTGTGGGAATGAAATGGTGCAAGATTAGCTGAGCTCGCACCATTTCATTCCCGCATGTCAGTCCAGATTTCAGGTGCAATTTCAGAGACATCTGTGCGGGTTGCTGCACAGATGTCAATGGAAATCGCACCTGAAATTGCCAAAAGTAGCACAGACACTACATTTGGAAATCGGTGCGGCGCCACAGATGCCGCTTTACACTGATCAAGACGGTGCCATTGCCGACAATTGCCGCAGATTTGGCATGCAATTTGATATGTCAAATCACATGCCAAAACTCACCAATGTGAACCAGGGCTCTATGTTTTTTTTTCTGCCTCTAAACGCCCCTCCATATTAGCCTATATGTCCATGCAAATAGAGGCATTTACAGGTGTTTAGAGGTAGGAGCGTTTAGAGGCAGAAAAAAAATGCTGTTACTTGCGCATTCAGGAGAGGAGAGTTTCGTCAGAAAAAATGGCTAACACACTTAACCATGTGTAAACCCATCTAAACACTAACACGTTTAGTGCTTGAGCATTCATTCATTTCAATGCCTAGAAAAAAATGAATATTCTGCCCAATGAAATGAATGAACACTCAAGCGCTTAACACACCTAAAAACATTTGCAAAAATGAGGCTTAGGCATGGTTTTAGCGCTTCTTTTTGTTAATGCCAAGAGAAAAGTGTTTAGAACAACTTGGTAAACGTCTACTGTGCATGGGGCCTTAGAAAAAATTATAATTTTGATCTTTATGCCATTTTTTACTATTAATTACTGTATATAGTGCAGACAAATTCTTAAATTTTAAACTCTTAAATTCTCAAATAAACACTTTATACTTATCTGCTCTGTGCAATGGTTTTGCACAGAGTGGCCCGAACCTCCACTTCTGGGGACCCTCTACCCTTCTCTAAATGCCCCCATGCCTGCTTGCTATGGGAGCATTCGTGCAGGCACGCTCCCTAACCGGGCTGTGTCCATGACTTGGACCAATACCCCCCTCCCCCGGCTCTCTCCCCACTGGTAGGAGCCAACGACCATCAGAGCCTCCAGTGAGACCAGGAAGAAGGACGAAGAGCTGCAGCAGATGGGTATAGCATTGGATCGAGAATGGACTCAAATAAGTGTAAGGGGTCTGGGGGAAGATAAAATTGAAGGGCTTCTTACCTGAATGCATCCTTTTTTTTAATTTTTTTGTTTTTAGCATTAAAGATTTTTTTATTGAAATTTCCATACAAATAACAGTATAATTAAAGGCAGTTGGTTTTTGTATATAACAATCAGGTATAGCAGTTAAACATTTACATACAAATCTCAATCAAAGTATTGGACATTATTTATACAAATGAACAAATAAGGTATACATAAACAGTATAGTAAAAGCCATGTTTACCCCATTGGGTTCTAGCTGTAAACAGGCTCTATCTAATATAATGACAATATTATCATGGACATTTCAACAATTTAGAAAAGGAGAGAACTGTGAAACCTTGATATTACTCCTGGAATAATACTGAAGTATGGTTTAAGAACTGCAGCTCGTGTTTTTGAGTGAGGTAGAAGCTTAGGGTGACTAATCCACATTTGCCATAGTTTCTCAAAATTGACCATGTTGTAATTTTTTATACGCTAACATCAACTCATATTGAGCTTGTGTATTTAACTGTATAACAACATCAGATAAGTTTGGTGCTTCGTTGGATTTCCATAGTTCTGTTATAGTCAACCTTGCTGCTATTAATACGTTTGCTATTACTGTTCTATACTCTAAAGAGTAAAGATCCAGATTTATTCCTAGAAAGGCCATTGTGGGAGTAAGGGGAAGTAAATTACCAGTGAGGTTAGCAATTAATGTTGAAACTGATTTCCAAAATCTACTATGATTTTTGCAACTCCATAAAATATGATGAAGGGGACCAGTTTGTTCATTGCATCACCAGCAAGTTGGGGAGAGTGATGGGTAGATTATGGAAAGTTTATATGGTGTAAGGTACCACCTGTTTAATATCTTTTGGGCATTGTCCCAATGTTCAATGCAGGATGATGCTTTAGTGACTCAGAATTATGGCCTTATTCCATTATTCCCAAGAAATAGATAGGGAAAGTTCCTTTTACAATTTCAGCATATTATTGGTTTTAACAGATTTAGGTAATTCTGAGAAAAGTTTATAAAATAAGGACATTCATTTCTTATCAGATGCGTATTTGTTCAATAGGTACCTCAATATTATCGATGGGATATTCATGCTTTATTTCAGGTCAAATTCCTTTAATCTTTCAAAATGTCTAAGGTTTTTTAGCACCAACTCTTTATAGATTATGGGTAGGTTGACATAGTAGTTAAACCCCTGTGAAATCCAATTATTCACTGAGATACAGGCTTCTACAGTAGTCCAGCACTCTTAAGGGCACAGGAATTTTAATTAGTTCACCTAGGTCCTTTGATTTGGGTAATATGCATTTCCAAGCTAACAACATGGATTTGATAGTGATGAGTTTTGATATTACGACTTTAGGAAGCAAAGCACACGCTATAGATAATGCACCCATGTCATTGCCCTTGGTGACTTCTTTTTCAATATTTACCCAAAGTTTCTTGTCTGAATTGGAAAACCAAAATTTAATTTGATCAAGGAGTGATGCATAGCAATACAGTTGAATATCTGGGAGACCCATTTCACCTTTATTCTTAGTAGTGGTAAGAATTGAGAAGGCTACTCTAGGTTTTTTTTCATTCCAAATACATTTTTAAGCTTTAGATTCACCTGGTTGAAAAATGTATTGTTCACCTGGATGGGGAGCGAGTATAATTAAGAATTTTAGGGAGGGTCTGCATTTTAAAAGCCGCTATTTTCCCTACCCAGGAGAGTTGTGTTTTATGGAAAGATTGTAGATCCTTATTTATATTTTCTATTAGTTTAGGGTAATTTACTTCATATAATTTAGCTGTAGACTATGTAAGTTGGATCCCCAAATAAGGAATGGAGGGCTCGCCCCAATTGTAAGTCGTTTTATTTTTAAGGGTCGTGTACCTTTTGGGATATATTCATAGGCAGGACATAACGTTTGTTATTATTCATTTTGTAGTATGAGATTTTCCCATAGGATTCTAATATATTTTACACATTGCT
>BLSH010416267.1:2126842-2142292 GCA_018402905.1 Glandirana rugosa | reverse complement strand
TCATGTGACACATCAAACTTATTGGGAATTTCACAAGAAAAACAATGGTGTGCTTGGTTTTAACGTAACTTTATTTTTTCATGAGTTATTTACAAGTTTCTGACCACTTATGTGCAGCACCTGAAACTACGGATACTGGAAGCCTGTGCTAGCATTTCTCCTGCGGTGTTGCTATGAGTGTGTGAAGAGTGGGAGAAGAGGGTTGCATTGACAATCCAACACAATGGGCAGCACATTGAACACATTTTATAAGTGGTCAGAAACTTGTAAATAACTCATGAAAGAATAATGTTACGTTAAAACCAAGCACACCATTGTTTTTCTTGTGAAATTCCCAATAAGTTTGATGTGTCACATGACCCTCTTCCTATTGAAAAAACAAAAGTTGGATTCAAAATGGCCGACTTCAAAATGGCCACCATGGTCACCACCCCCTCACATATACGAATGTGCCACAAACAGGAAGTTAATATCACCGACCATTCCCATTTTATTAAGGTGTATCCATATAAATGGCTCACCCCCTACTATTCTCCACCTGTTTAATCAAATTAATCAAACGCCTTGTTCCACCAGGGGCCTGCCAACATTTAACAAAGCCCACTTGATCCGATCCAATAAGATAGGGAGTCATTTCCAACAGTCTACTAGCTAGTACTTTAGCATAAATTTTAATGTCGGAGTTTAATAGTGATATTGGCCTATAATTGGCCGGTGAAGTAGGATCTTTCCCAGATTTTGGTATGGTAATTATAATGACTTCCAAAATTTCCTTTGGAAAATTATTACTACTGGAGGCTGTAAAGTTGTACATTTTGGTCAGGTGGGGTACTAAAGTAGTGGCAAATGTTTTATAATATTCACCAGAGAGGCCGTTGACACCTGGTCCCTTATTGGGATGTCTTTAATGGCCTTTAATATTTCCTGTTCTGTAATCGACTTATTTCTATTATCAAGGGTGGGCAGCATCAATCTTTGGGTGATTGATATTATTTAGAAATTTTGTTATATCCTCCGATGAAGGTTGGTGAGTATTCTTATCCTCCTTTAGATTATAGAGGAGTCTATAATAATCTGAGAAGTTGTTCACTATATCTTGGGGATTGTAAATTACCCTTTCATTGTTATGATGGACCATTGTGTGGATTTTACCTTTGGTTTGCCATTTTCGAAGTTGGGAGGCTAGCAACTTCCCTGCTCTGTTACTACCTTAATGCATTCTTAATGCAACCTTTTACCTTTAGAACCACTTTAATAAATTAGAACATCAGCTGAAGTAAGAAGTAGGTCGGTATTTTAAAATGATCAGCAGATAATGTGCTACTCTCAGGACACTCTTACAAAGTCTACTAATGTGTCTACCCTGACCAGTGAATGATAATGGCTGATTTAAATTTCCAGTTCCAGATGGAGGCACCAATCTTCTTGGTTCAAAGGCTAGGAATGCATCCTGTCAGTTAATTTGTGTGTGGGGAAAAAAAGGATGATTCCACTCTAAGGCTAAGTAGAGACAGGTGAGTTTTGCCTGCTTTGTGAGTGTAAAGCCATGTACACATGGGCCGAATATTGGCCGAAATCAGCCGACACAGTAGATACTGGGCGACATTCAGCCCATGTGTACAGATCCTTGTTTGATGGAAGCTGATCTCCCTGCCGCCTTCTGTCGAGTGAGCTTGTTGGAAAACCGGCATCTGATCAGCACTCGCGGCCAATGGCTGCGAGCACTGACCGGTGTGTTCTGGAGGGGGCGGTCCCCCTGTCAGAAGACAATAGCTCAGCAGGGAGATCGCTGTACTATCTCGTGTTATTACAGCGACATCTTCCAGATCTAATCCATTTTTTTGCTCAGCCCACTGAAAAAAAAAAAACGTACTGTATGAACCAGTCTTTAAGGTAGAGATACTGCAGCTCTTCCTTTATTGTCTGTCTGAAAAGCCCTTAGAGGTCTATTTATAAAGTTGAAAGTAATATTTACCAGATTTGCTGACAAATCATCTGCCTGATGTATATAGCTAATGGGTCATTATCATTCGCCAACACATCAACCCTTTTGAAAAGAATTACCAACATCTCGATCTTGTTTCATGCTACGTTTGCAGAATTTCATGAATTATCAATGATTTCCACTGCTCTTTTGCCTACTGAAGGGAATTATGTTTATCTTTCATATTTATTTACATATCCTCCAAAGGTGAGAAGAGGTATATCTGACTTTACATAAAGAGCTGTGCTCTCATGGAAATCACAAGGCCAAGTGTAAATGGGAAAAATGCATATTATATAACTTACAATGAAACATGATAAATATCTTTGCAAGCTACAATCCATAGTTTTAGCATGACTAGGAAGTCCTCCACTAGATGGGCCTAGACTTGGAGTCCTTTACCTTTTTAGAATTACAGAACCAATATGGATTGCCATATATGTCACTGTAACCCCCTCACCACATTGTCAAAATCATTATCACCTCCTAATAGGTGTCAATGGCTTGGTTTTTCTTCACATATGCATAACTAACAGAAAAGCTAAAATAAAATAATTTACAAGTAAAGCTATTTACAAGTAAATTTTTTGTTGCTAGTTACGTGCAATCAAGGCATGGAATGGAGGTTAAGTTAAAGGGGTTGTAGACCCTCCTGGTTTTTCACCTTAATGCGTTCTATGCATTAAGGTGGAAAACCTTTTTTTTTTTGCAGCTGCCCCCCAGACCCCCGTTTACTTACCTGAGCCCAATCGTTCCCGCGCCAGGGACGATCCTAGCAGCTCCAGACATGGCCTCTGGTCCTCAATGGATAGATTGATAGCAGGGAGCCACTGGCTCCCGCTGCTATCAATCAAGACCAGTGATGCCGGGGCACAGCACAGGACATGGGAGCACGCCTGCACGAGTGACCCCAGAGAAAGCGATTCCCTGACGGGTCATTTGAGAAGAGGAGCCAGGAGTGCCGCCAAGGGACCCCAGAAAAAGAGGATCGGGGCCACTCTGTGCAAAACCCTTGCACAGAGGAGGTAAGTATAACATGTTTGTTATTTTAAGGGGAATAAAAAAATGATCGTTTAGTATCGCTTTAATGACAATGTTACTCACATACTGTATCTGACATGTCAAGTCAATTTCTCTACTTTACTTTCAGGTCCTATAATGTAGAAAATCCTATTTTTTTTTTTTAATCACTCAGAAATCCAGTTCCATACTCTCACAATCTGGTTCCCATACTCCTTAGTTAAAGTTAAAAATTTAATTAATAATTCTGCCTGGTAGAGTCTAGCATGTCATATCATCTGTGCCCAGTCTTGCCACAAAGAGTTAATCCAACTGTGAGTAATGAGCTTATCTTTTTTCAGGAAGAGAAAGTCTGACTAACAGGGAAATACACAGTTGATCCGCCCCTTGCTCTGCGAGTGACAAGCAATTTGCTTATCTCCTTCACACAGCAGAGAAAGTTTTACACTCCTCCCTCCCTCCTCAATGTCTCAGTATAGAGGTGGGTGGGGAGGCTTGTGACATCACAACTCCACCCACCAAACTCCAGCAAACACAGACACCCTCTTATTTCAGAGTTTTACAGAGCTGCTAGTGCTTACAGGAAGGACATTTAAAAGGTAGGGATAGATGTAGGAGACTTGCATGTATATATACATTAATACTGTGTCATTAGTTTATACTGGGTGGGTGGTGGGTTTACATCCACTTTAAGAAGCCCTGGTCTAGAAAATCATCAGTGGATCGATAGTGGATGAGCAACATTTCCCTTACTTTAACTTCCAAGGTTCCAACCTGCTAGCATCCCACCGAATAAGTCACCGAATAACCACTACCGGGCCTTACAGAGACCCAGTCACTAGCTTATAAAAAATGCAAGCATAGTATCAAAAAAAGGGATTTTATTAAAACTTACCGTAAAATCCTTTTCTCCGAGTTCACTGACAGACGCAGCTCTCCATTACGTGTGGGGTTTATGCTGGTCTCACTAGGAGTTAACTAGGCAGGGAAAAGAAACAGCTGGCCCCTCCCATGGGGCCGTCCTCTCTTCCCACATAAACCCCCTCCATAGAATAGCTCACCAGTTCGTACACAAGCCGTACAAGAACAGAGCACAGAGGGGTGGGTGCTGCGTCTGTCAGTGAACTCGGAGAAAAGGATTTTACGGTAAGTTTTAATAAAATCCCTTTTTCTCCTATCTTTCACTGACAGACGCAGCTCTCCATTACGTGTGGGGAAGTCCCCAAGCTGTGTCAAAAAGAGGGGTGGGCAAACGCTAACAACAGTACCCAACAGAACCTCTAAGGAGGCGCCAAACGCGCCTACACTGCCGCCTGCAAAACTTTGCGGCCAAAAGCAGCATCCGAAGATGCAAACACATCAACTTTATAAAACTTAGTGAAAGTGTGAACCGAGGCCCAAGTGGCCGCCTTGCACATCTGTGACACAGAGGCCTGGTGTCTAAAAGCCCAGGAAGTGCTAACAGCCCGGGTAGAATGAGCCATGACCGGAAAAGGGGGAACCTTGCCCCGAACAGAATATGCATGGGTCACGGTCTGTCTGATCCAACGAGAGATCGTAGCCGATGAGGCCGCCAAACCTTTGTGCGGACCCTCAGGCAGCACAAACACAGCATCAGCTTTTTGAAAAGAAGCTGTAACAGACAAATACACCCTTAAAGCCCTCACTACGTCCAAGGCATGTAACTCAATTTCTTTTGAGTGCGATGGACGAGGGCACAATGAAGGAAGAAGAATATATTCATTAATGTGAAAGGAAGAAACCACTTTCAGAAGAAAGGAAGGCGAGGGTCACAAGACCGCCTTATCCTTATGCAGGACTAGGTAGGGAGACTTGCACGATAGTGCTGCTAATTCAGACATCCGTCTGGCGGAGGTGATGGCTACTAAGAAAGCCACCTTCTGCGAGAGCAGTTGTAAGGAAATCTCCCTGATTTTCTCATAAGGCAGTTTCTGAAGTACAGAAAGCACCAAATTCAAATCCCAAGGAGCCAGCGGAACCTTCACCCAAGGCGCCACATGTCGTACACCTTGAACAAAGGTACGAATCAATGAGTGTGAAGCCAAAGGTCTCTGGAAAAGAACTGCCAGAACCGAAATCTGGCCCTTGAGAGTACTCAAAGCCAGTTTTTTGTTCAGGCCCTGCTGCAAAAAAGTTAGGACCCTGGATACCACATAAGGCCGAGGGTCATGACCCTCCGCCTTGCACCAAGCTATATAAGCCTTCCAGGTGGTAAATCTTGCGAGAAGTACACTTGTGAGCCTTCAACAATGTAGGAATCACAGTCAGCTACTCCCCTGTCTCTTAGCACCTGGGACTCAATAGCCAAGCCTTCAAAGCCAGCGAAGGTAAAGCAGGGTGCAAGATGGGCCCCTGAGACAGAAGATCGTCTCTCAGCGGGAGCCGCCAGGGGGGCGTTTGCCAGCATGTGCACCACATCGGCGTACCAAGTGCGCCAAGGCCAATCTGGAGCCACCAGGATTATTGGTATTCCCTCCGCCACTATCCTGTGGATCAGGCGCGGTAACAGTTTTATTGGAGGGAAGGCATACAGAAGTCGGTAATGGCCCCAGGGGGCCACCAGAGTGTCCGTGGCCACTGCCAACGGATCCTTCGTTCTGGACACAAAGGTCTCCACCTTGTGATTGAACCAAGACGCCATGAGATCCACGTCCGGCGTCCCCCATCTGCGGCAAATCTGGTTGAACACCTCTGGGTGGAGGGACCACTCTCCCTGGTCCAGCGTCTGGCAACTGAGAAAGTCCGCCTGCCAGTTCTCCACACCTGGAATGTAAATGGTGGAGATTGCCGGAACACGATGTTCCGCCCAACGCAGTATCAGAGCTGCCCCCTCCGCAGCTGCTGGACTTCTTGTGCCGCCCTGATGGTTCACATACGCCACTGCTGTGGCATTGTCCGACTGAATTCGGACCGGACGGTCCTGCAATCTCACTGTCCAGTGAGATAGGCACAATCTGATTGCTCTCAGTTCCAGTACATTGATGGGGAGGCGAGCCTCCTGTGCCAACCAACGGCCCTGGGCAGACAGCTGTCCCAGGATCCCTCCCCAGCCTGAAAGACTGGCATCTGTGGTGATGATCACCCACTGGAAGGGCAGGAACGAATTCCCCTGATTCAGGGCCGAATCCCGAAGCCACCAGGTCAGAGACGCCCTGGTATGTGAGCTCAGACGAATCAGAAGGTCCAAGGACCGAGGTGACCTGTCCCACCGAGACAGAATTACTCGCTGAAGGAGACGAGTGTGACTCTGGGCAAATGGTATCGCCTCGAAAGACGAGACCATGAGCCCCAACACACGCATACAGAATTGTAACGAAGACCGACGGTGCGACAGAAGGGTTCGCACTGCTGACTGCAGAGACAGCAACTTGGCTGGAGGAAGGAACACCTTCGCCTGCACTGTGTCCAATATCAGACCCAGGTACTCCAGATGACTGGTTGGCGACACAGACGATTTATGCAGGTTGAGCAACCAGCCGAAATCCTGCAGCGAGGTCATTGTGATCCTCACATTCTCCTCCAGAGCCGAGGCAGACTCCGCTCGCAGGAGCAGGTCGTCTAGGTAGGCCACTACCGCAATGCCTCTCTGTCGCAGCAACGCCAACACCGGGGCTAGCAGTTTTGTGAAAACTAGGGGTGCTGAGGCCAGACCGAAGGGGAGTGCCACAAATTGAAAATGGAGGTCTCCCACTGCAAGGCACAGGAAGCACTGATGCCGTGGACAAATGGGTACATGGAGGTACGCATCCCTGATGTCCAGGGACGCCAGAAACTCCCCCTGATGGAGGGCTGCCACGACCGAGCGGATAGATTCCATCTGGAAGTTCCGCACCCTGACATACCGGTTCAGGGCCTTTAGGTCCAGTACTGGCCAAACCCCCCCCTTTTTGGGGACCACGAACAGATTCGAGTAGAAACCTCGAAACCTCTCTTCTGGAGGCACTGGCACAATCACTCCCTGGTCTGAAAGAGCTTGAACAGCCCCGAAAAGGGCCTCCCGGCGATCCTGCGGGAGCCCTAAGTTTGATGGGAAGAACCTGTCTGGGGTAGAGTGTTGAACTCTATCCTGTACCCGGCGGACACCACTTCCCAGACCCAACGATCGAGAATGTGAGCCAGCCACCGGTCTGCGAACCCCAGAAGACGTCCCCCACCCGAAACCCGGGTGGGGGCAACCCATCAGGCTGAGGAGGGCTTGTTTTCCGCCTTTTCGGTTTTGCGCTGCCACTGCCGCTTACCGGCCCCTGCAGCGACCTTACCGGGACGGGTCCCCTTACCTGTTGCGCTCGGGGCACGAAAAACCTTTTCTGACCCGAGGGAGAGGGCCCCTGTCTACGGCGAAACTCGCACCTCCGGAAGAAAAGTACTCTTACCTCCCGTAAAGTCTTTTATGATCTCATCCAAACGTGGACCAAATAGACGTCCACCCTGAAAAGGGAGGCCAGCAAGACATTTTTTGGAAGCATGGTCGCCAGACCAAGAACGCAATCAGAGTATCCTTCTGAGGATAATGGCAAAAATCCCTATCCTGGATAACATCGGCAGTAAATCAACGGCCGCATCACAAAGGTACTTGAACCCTTGGAGCAAAAACTCAGCCCTCTGTGGAGCATCCATCAGACGGCCGCATTCCAGATCGGACTTAAGCTCCGCCATACGCTCAGACAGATGTTGAGCCGCCATGGCGGACGCCAAGGCTGGCCGCACAGCAGAACCTGCCACCAGGAAAAGCGATTTTAAAAGCGCCTGTTTTTCTATCAGCGGGGTCCTTGAAAGAAGGAGAACTTTCCAGAGGAATAGTCGTCGCCTTACTAAGGCGGGCTATTGGTGGGTCCACCACAGGCGATTCCCATTTTTACAAAAAGCTTTCCTCAAAGGGATAGCGAGCAGCGAACCGTTTTGACAGCGAAATGGAAAGCTGCGGACGTTGCCATTCACGGTAAAGAAAACGATCAAACAATTGATCGTAGGGGTAAGCCTTGGGGGCCCTAGAGGACCTACACCATACGCAGAAGTCTGCGATTCACCATCCTGGCTCAATCGCAAAGTAGTGCGAATGCCAGTGATAATGGCGACGACCAACGCTTTTTTGCACGCAGCCGCCGCCCCTTGATCCTCTTCACCGTCCGATGGGCCCAGTTCCCCATCAGATAGGTCCACAGGGGTCCCTGAGACCCCAGAGGCCAATTACAGGTCCAAATCCTCCCCCGATGAATAAGGGGGGGGGGCGCTTCTTGGAGGCCTGTTGGGAGACCTCCGCCTGGGGAAGAAATTCACTAAAGACCGCCCGTAGCTGGTCCAAAAAAGCCCCTTGCACAGATTGCGCCGCCGCTGATGCCTCCTCTGCAGGTTTAGCAGTGTAATCTGCCATTGCCTTTGCCCCCAGACCCCTCTCAGTGACACACTGTGGTACTAAAAAGGATGAGGCACCCCCACACTGCCGCACACCACCTTACCACAGTGCACCAGGGAACCCGGGAGGACTGCACCCGCCGCCACCAGCACCCACAGGGGAGCCCAGCTGTTACTTGATGTTTTTGTGCTGCTAGTAACCCCAGATGACTGTCAGAAGAGCCGCGCCGTTCGATCACCACCGCTCCACAGAGAAGGGAAAACGCTGTACACACGTTTTTTGCAGAGACATGTGATCAAAATGGCCGCCGTTAGACACTAGAGGCCGAAACCCCCTGTACAGAGACTTGCAGTACTGCAAATGGCGGCTCTGAGCGCTAGAGGGAAAGCCCCATAGGTCAGATATGTCTGCGGCTACGGCAAAATGGCGGCGATCCACCGCAAAATGACAGCCGATCGCCGCATGGCGGCGAAAATGATGGCGCAGACTGACGGGGTGCGGGGGTAGGGGGGGTGTGAAGGGGGGCAGGAGCTCCACGCGCCCCTGCCGACGGCTACCCGACAAAAAAGAAAACATTTTTTTTTTCGTCGGTCCCCCTTCCGCCCCTGAAAAGGGGGGGAAGGGCAGAACTCTCACTCACCACTCCGCGAGCGCCATGGGTAGCCACCCAGTCGCAGACTTTCCGTCCCTGCCTGGACGGCACGCTGCAGGCCAGAATTCGCCCTACCAAATCGCATCCGGGCCGGGCTTAGGTGGGGACCACCCCAGGCCACCCGCACTGAATGGGCACCATGCGGCGGGTCCCCATACTGCGGGACTGGCTCGCATCAGTCGGCCAGGTCGGGGAAAGTACAGAGCCCATGGACTCTCCATGCCCCGACAGGCTTCTTGATAGCAGATCATCTTGATAGAAGACAAGAAAATAAAATAAAATAAAATAAAAAGAAATGGCCACAAACAGGACCGCAATTCCACTAAAGGGAAGCCAGGTCAACTCCTTGCAAACTAGGCATTTAGACTGGTGAGCTATTCTATGGAGGGGGTTTATGTGGGAAGAGAGGACGGCCCCATGGGAGGGGCCATCTGTTTCTTTTCCCTGCCTAGTTAACTCCTATTGAGACCAGCATAAACCCCACACGTAATGGAGAGCTGCGTCTGTCTTTGAACGATAGGAGAAATCAAGTATTTTAAATGCTTACTTGCAGTGCTTTCCCATAAACTATGTTATAGTCACTTTCAAAGTTCCTATAAACTTTCTAGAAAAATTGATTTGTCAGTTCTCTAGAATAACCCTCCTTCCTCCTTGAACATCATAACCCTTTCCACTTTTGGCGATGTCTACTTACTGTCTGTGTTGGCCCACTGCCTCTGCCCTCCTCTCACCTCCCTACATAACCTTTAATGTAGCTTCTGAAGACGGAGAGTAAGAAGCAAAACTAGCCATGAGACGTCCGGTGGCTGCTGACATCACATCCAAGATGGCAGTTCCCTTCAGCAGTCACATGGCTTTTGAATGTCTACATAAGGGATGCTTTTGCAAGTAAATAACATGCAGAAAATAAGTTCAATGCACATATAATTTTATGGATAGGGTCTCTTTTGGCCCTATCTTTTATAACTCAACACAGGCAACAGATTGATACCACAACAATGCCAACTGATATTTGTGCCACAGAAAATATATATTAATATGCACCATTTTACATGGCACATTGATGCAAGCATGCTGGTAATCATTTTATCCTGGAAATAGCTCCATAAATCTTAGTTCTACGCCAATGATTCACTTTTGCCTAAACAAGGCCCGATAAACACACAGGAGAAGGAGCACGTTGACAGCACTGATGCTAATATCAACTGACTGCTTCAGGTACTGATCAAGAAGATGTGAATGTCAGTAGACAGAAAATATTTAAAAATAGAAAGCAGGAGGGCTCTATAAACCACTATTAGGAATGTCAGAAGTTACTGTGCACTGAAAATTTCTAAAATGGGGAGATCTGCCAGATGGTTTTAAATAGAGCAGATGCTATTATGCCAACCCTATGAACATAACTAGATGAAAGGTTTAGGTGGTTTGCATTTATTTACAGAATAATCCATATATAGAGACATTAGAGAAATATAGATCTACCACTTCAGACACAACCATTATTTGTCTTCATAGTGTAACCAACACAGAAACCCCTTTAACCAATAAGATGGGGTATCCTTGGGGGCTTCTTGAAGTTGTCACATTTTTGAGGCTCTAATGCTGTCCATACATATATACATTGATTCTTCACGTAATCACGTAATATTTGATCATTTTAAATGTTGAAAATCATTGAATAACAAAATCATTTCATGTAATTTAAACAGTAACTCTGTCCATATCAATATAATCACTTTTAGGATTTTTAAAACTTTATTGGAAAGTTTAAGCAAAAAATGGCAGTTTCAGAATCAACTGATTGCTCCATGTACCATACGACTGTATTTCACTTTAGTAAATTGTATGGATACAAAGGAGCCTAGTATCAAAAGCCACACAGTCATCAATCAATTTTAGTGCTGCACATTTTATGAAATAGTATACAAAAGGAATTTATAGTCTTTTGTTTGTATGGTAAAGGATACGCTTGTAAGCAACAAACAGAGTTTGGTGTCACAATTTTTTGAGATTTGACAATTTCACTTTTTACAATTTGTATTGGAACTAAGCAGATTGTAATCACTTTATCATGTTTTTTTCTTTTTACATTTTAATTGCAAGTTTTTTTTTCTTTTTAACCATTCAACCTAAAAACAGCAGGGTATAGTGGTCGGAAATAGTCGTACTCCAATGCGCTGCAACAGTCAGGTGGAGACGAAACTAGGGAAGGGGGGAATAAGGAGTGCTTTAGAACTTGCTGGAAAATCTTTGCACGTCATCTTATGACGTGTCACCTCAAAATGGGCAACTGACATGATAGTGGAGATTTCTGTCAGTCTATGGTCCTGCAGGATCTTTTAATATACTCTTAACTGCCAAAGGTGCGCTAACAGCGCACCATCACACCTATAAGAACTTGTTAGCAATTCCATTTCAGTCCCAGGCACATTAACATGGAGTCGGAGCCCCCCTTGTGGCTATAACAGCCTTCGCTGTTCTGTGAAGTATTTTTCCAAGATTTTGGAGAAGGTCTGTGGGGAATTGTGCTCATTTAGCCAAAAGAGCATTTGTGAGGTCAGGTAGTAATGCTGGAGGAGAAGACCTGGATCAACAATTTGTGTCCAAATTGTTCCCAGGGGTGCTCCGCTGAGTTTATGTCAGGGCTCTGTGCAGACCACTCATGTTCTTCCATTCCAAATTCATCAAACCATGTTTTTATGGACCTGGTTTAATACACAGGGTATAGTCATGCTGGAACTGAAAAAGACCTTCACCAAACTATTGTTACAAGGGTGGAAGCAAGCAATACTCTACAATGACTTTGTGTGCTGCAGCATGAACAATTTCTTACACCATCGGAACCCAATTGTAGCCACCTTGTCTTAAGCAGGGGCTACTAGTCAAATTTAGTGCTGCTGGGTGGTAGACAACCTGCTGATTTATAGTCTATTTGTGCATTTGGTTTTCCTCTAAACTCAGTGTAGCTGTGATTTCTCCCTTCTGAAACTAGGTGTCACCGATGCCTCTGGAATAAGTATGAGAAACTACAGTAAAACTGACTTATGAATATTTATACTTCCCTTTGCCAACCAATAGGAGTTTTCTCTTCCACCCCAGCCCTGGACTGGGGTGGGTGTATGTGGAGCAGCTGTGTGATTAAGCCTGAGGCATTACACATGTGCTTGGGGCCTGGCCTAAAGAACCATGGAGGATCTCCAGATGTCATGAGGGGCCAAAGGGGAGCTTGGACCTCACTGGAGTAAGTGCCGGTGGCTGATTTTTTAAGTGCTTTACAATCAGAAGCTGCTATCACAGATTGCCGGGTCGGCTTAAAGGTTTTTCATCTGTGAAGACTGTGAGTACTTTGTTCTATTTTTGTGGAGTCTGCATGTCTACAGGTCCATGGGTGTCCTGTGCACTATTTATCTCTCGCTGGAGTTTTTGGTGTGAGCAATAATCTTCCTTCTGTTTTATCTAAAAGTGACTGGTGCCAATCTGTTCACCAGTCCCATCATGCCTAAGAGATTTAATCCTGAGGTGTAATGTCAGCCCTCCCTGTCTCTGGGGGTCACACCATGCCCCTAGGGGTCAGGGGGGTGCTACACAATAATTTGGAAGGGTGTCCACAAACATACGCCAATATATAACCAATGTAAATATGCCTACAAGAACATATAATGGTGAACTAAGCAATGCAGCCTTTTATCTATTTATTTTTATTTGATTATAATGGAAGGGCGTCTTTAAGAGTATATATTTGTGGAAGCCTTCAGGAAAGGCTGAGACAGTTTCTGTAAATGTATTAGGTAAGATACAAAGAACCAATGTATACTTTTTTCAAAGTCATAGGAAAGCTTTTTCTGAGCTATATCTGACAAGATGCAGCCTGGCACCATTACAATACATCAATCCCCTGTGGCTTTCAAGAAGGAAAGCCGCACATCTAAGTGCAGAGGGGTCTGGATTAAATTGCTAAAGGGTCGTCAGTTGTATTGTGCTGAGCGGAGGTGTAGCCGGTGGCAAGCTAAGGAAGAAACCTTCTATAATAAGAGATGAGTGGGTGTCGAGTGGCAGCGGTTCCCCCTGGCTCACAATCTGTATTGCTTTTACTGGTTTCTGAGCTGGTTCTTAGACTAGGCTGAGGGCATTAACAAGGTACTAACTAGTATTACATTAGCAATTCCTCTGGACAATGACTCATCCATCATCCAGTTCATATAGTCATAATTAATTCTTTCTGCCAACAAAAATACTTTTGATTCAGACCAGAAAACAAAAAATCAAATATTGCAATGTTCAGTATGATTGTTGCGCTAGCTTATCCATCATTACAAACACAAGCATAAATCACCAAAATAGGTTAAACCATAAAGTGACATGGTAATAAAAACTTATAAAATCATATAACTGTGCAAAACATATGTGAAAAATTATTTCTTTTCTTATGCATATAATAATATCAAACAAAAGTCCATAGAACATTCATTTGAGAACACAATAATTGTGACAGTCCAAGTTCCGTGAACTATTATGAGAAACAGTAGTCATACATCCAGTGTGTGTTCAAAGGAAAAAAAAGGCTTGAATCCACTTATCCCTAATAATATTTGTTTGATATTATTATATGCATAAGAAAAGAAATAATTTTTCACATATGTTTTGCACAGTTATATGATTTTATAAGTTTTTATTACCATGTCACTTTATGGTTTAACCTATTTTGGTGATTTATGCTTGTGTTTGTAATGATGGATAAGCTAGCGCAACAATCATAGTGAATATCTGCTTATTTTATGGTGAAGTATCGCACCCTACATTGTTGCTGCTTTGTTGTATATCTCCTAGCGCGGTATATTTCCCTATATTTTTGAAGTCTTTATACGATATTTTTTATACCTGCAGCTGGGGAGGCTTGTGATAGCCTCTAATATTTTAAACCTGTGGATATCCAGCTTATTAAGGCTGGGTATTGGACAAGGGAAAAAAAGCACTTCTCTGTTTCCGGTGAAAGATCCCTTCTAGTGTCCCCAGTGAATTTGGGGTGCTGAATGGATTTTTTCCATATAATTTTTTGGAATATTACAGGAAACAGTCAAGGTCACTAATCCTCCTCCCTGTATTCAATCTGAGAGTGAGGAACTCCTCCCTTCAGTGGGAAAATACATATATATTTTCTCCATTTAAAACTTTGGTAGTAAAATTTCCCTGGTGATATATTCAGAGATACGAGATTTGTGACAATGGATATTTTTGAATATCGCTCAAGAAGAGTTATCCAGACAGAAGGGGTTTTTCAGGCACATAGTGAGGGAGTTAATGACTTGGGAGGTCTCTTTATGAGGCTCAAAAACCTCACTGTGTCTGAGATACATACCTTGTGGGATATTGCCTTCCTGGAGCAATATGTGGCTGATTCAATGGTCCCCAGGAGTTTAAGATGGGATGTTTGCCCACAGAAGGGAGATTTAGAACTCGAAGAATGGTATAAATATTTTAATGAAGCAGGGGTTAGCTTCCTGAGGTTCTTGATCGGAAGAAAAAACAATAAGCTGGCAAGTTTGGATAGTGAAATCAAGCATATCAAGGACCAGCTCCTACCTTATGCAGATAAGGAGGAATATAAAACCAGACCTGAGAACCTCAGAAAGCTACTAGAGAAAGAAGAAGGGGAACAAAAAACTAAAAAAAGAAAAAAATTTAATAGAGATGTTGAGGACTATAAATCAGGTTTTGTCTTCAACTGGCAAAAGAAATTAGCTGAAGAGGCAAATAAGATAGATGCCGGAAATGGAAAGGGTAATTTACCACAGAACCAGCAGGTGAACAATGGGAATACCTCACATCATCAAGATGGAAAGAGAAGGGTATCCTATCGTTCCCCAATAAGGAAACCAGGACCACCTAAGTCCTATGGTCTCCCCAAAAAGGGACCTTTTAAATCCCCGAACAGAAACTATGCTCAATACCAGCCCTATAGATCCCCGAATAAAATTTATGCACATCAACAATCCAATGAGAGATATGAAAGAGAGTATGACTATGATAACCCCCCTAATAAAGGATGCCAGATTTCCCGGATGGGGTGGGAAATAATCCCCCCAATAGTATCAGTATGAGAGAAAGTATAGAGAGTAACCTAACAACTACACGTATTTAAAATAAGCCCCTAGATATCCCGACCATAACTCGTATCAAAGACAAGCCCCTAAATTTTCCAGGGAAAAACCCCTCTGGTATCCTGAATCCACCAGGACCAAAGGAATAACCCCTTGCTATCCTATGGGAAGAGAAAGGTAGAACTACTACACTCCATAAGGGTAACAAGTGGACGACCAAGACACCATTTAATGGGAAAGGTAAAGGCCGTAGATAGAATAAACGGAGAAGTCGATTAAAGAAAACGGTCAACTTCTGTTTTGGACTAAATATCAGGAGTTG
>BLSH010416267.1:2098969-2126832 GCA_018402905.1 Glandirana rugosa | reverse complement strand
CAAGCGGTCTCTGCACACAGCTTAGAGTGGATAGAGTCCTTACAATCCAAATTATCCAAATCTGTAGTACATAGAAAATTGTAATTCGAATAGAAGAGGGGTTAGTCAATATCAAAGCCCGGCCCATCAATATCAGGGCCCTCCGAGATATGAATCCCAAGATGATTGGAACGATTCACAACAGTGGGGTTTTCCCAGGTCCCATCAAAATATGGCAAGGCCCCTAGAAAAAAGAGAGGAATCAGAGGGGGGAGGAAATCGAAACAAAAGAAAAAGGGAGTGAAGGGGGAGGGTGTGTTCAACCTGAGTGGAGTAGACCTCTCCCCGGAGGAATTGCTGATTTTGGATAAGGGTCTAAAGTTTGCACCTCCTAAACAACTAAACAAATTTCAAACATATATGGACATTCAGAAATTCACCCGGAAGCTTAATGTTAAAAGATATATGATGTCCATTCCCCGGTAGGGGGGTCCTCCTGAGATAGGTGAGATTCGACACACGTCTCTGGCGAACGCCTCTCTGTTCAATCCTCCTGGGGGGATGGCCCCTTCGCTCAGAGTATTTAGGGATGTTATGACAAGAGATCTGGAACAAATTCAATTAAAACAAGCTAGATTGAATGCTTCATTGCAAAAAGGCCTTGACCAATTGTGCCAGGATAAAAATTTGGTCATAAGACCTGCCGATAAAGGGGGGGGCATAGTAGTCTTGAACAAGGACGACTACCTCCTGGAATTGGGGAGAATAGTTGATGATTAAGATACATATGTCCCCCTCCCGGCAGATCCTAGAATAAAATATAAACGTGAATTGGTTAAAATAGTTGATGAGGGATTCAGGAAGGCAATCATTAATAAAAAAGAAAAGCAATTTTTGATCCCCGCAGCATCAAGGATACCCATCATATATTATTTGCCAAAATTACATAAAGACCCAATCCATCCACCAGGACGACCAATTATTAGTGGAATTAATTCCATCACATCCCGTATAGGGAAATATATAGATGGGTTCCTCCAACCATTAGTAAAATCATTGCCAGCCTATATCAAGGATAGCCGGCATATAATGAATGTCCTTAAAGGATGTGAGTATAGGGAGGGTGTCTGGATGGTGACAGCGGACGTCACCTCCCTTTACTCGAACATCCCGCACAAATGGGGAATAGCTGCAGTTGACTCCTTTCTCAGTAGGGATATGTCCATCCCGAGAGTGCAAAGGGCATTCATTATGGAATTACTTGTGTATGCCACTATGCACAATTTTTTTTGGTTCAGGGGGGGTTTCTATTTACAACATAGAGGGGTCGCCATGGGGGCAAAATTTGCCCCTAGCCTGGCGAACCTCTTTATGGGGAAATGGGAGGAGGATGTCGTCTATGCCTGCACCAGATCCCACCTGGTGTTATGGATGAGATATATAGACGACGTCCTCCTCCTATGGGACGGCCCCCTAGAGACCCTTGAGGAGTTCATGGGTGAATTGAATAACAACGAGAGGGGTATTGAGCTTAAATATGAGGCAAGCCGGGAATCTGTCAATTTTTTAGACCTGAAGATTTGGGTGGAGAATGGTCAGATACATACGGCCACCCATTTCAAGTCTACTGACAGAAATTCCTATATCTCAAAGGATAGCTGTCATCATAAGGCTTGGCTAGAAGCGGTACCAAAAAGCCAATACCTGAGGTTGAAGCGTAATAGTAGCAAACCAGAAATCTTCAATGAGCAAGCAGAGATCTTAACAAAAAGGTTTCTGGATAAAGGCTATGAACGTAGCTCTCTGGAACACACAATCTCTATGGTAGGAGCATTGGATAGAGAGAAACTTTTGGAAGAGAGACCAAGGGAACCCAATCAGAGTAGAGATTTTGGTTGCCCCTTTGTTACCGGTTTTTCAACACAGCATTACCAGATTAAAAATCTAATTTTCAGACATTGGCACATTATTAAGAATGATCCAATATTGAGTGAGATTTTGCCGGATAAGCCTAAGGTGGTATTTAGAGGGGTTCCCTCACTTAGAGATAAATTAGCACCAGGCGTGGTAGATCCCCCGACTTGTAGACCGACCTTTTTTGGGAACATCACGGGCTTCCATAGATGTGGAAGATGTGCAGTTTGCCAAATAAATAAAATTAAGAATAGGAAAACTACTACATTTAGACCTAATACCACCCTTCAAAATTTTACAATAAAATCCTTTATTACCTGCAATACCACGCATGTGGTGTATCTCATTACGTGCCCATGCGGGCTTCACTATGTGGGGAGGACTGTAAGGCCCTTGCAGGTGAGGCTTAAAGAACATATAGCAAACATCAAAAGAGGGTTTAAAGATCATCCCCTTTCCAAACATTATCGTGATAAGCACGAAAAGAATCCGATGGGAACTTCTTTCCTAGGGATTGATGTACTGCAAGTACATTGGAGGGGAGGGGTTAAGAGAAGGGAGATATCCAAGCTCGAAATGAGCTGGATTTATAGATTGCAGTGTTTAAGACCTAAAGGACTAAATGCTGACATTGAAATAAATGCATTTATTGACAACTCCTAATTAACCTGGATAATGATATTGCTCCTAATCACCCCTGGTCTGAAAATGATACCATCTGAAGTTTGTTCTCAGGGAGATATAGAACTTGAGTGCATAATACGATTTAAATATGTGGTTATCATAATACTGGACTGAGATGGGTGGGTATACAAAATTAAAAATGGATAAAATTAAATACTTTGGAATAATGAGGTGATAAATAGGTATATTTTCCATCTAATTACGATCCCTGAGGAAATTATAATGTGTGAGGAAATTTATAGGGCTGGAATTAATTAATTATATATGATTGATTGTATAATGTCCATTATTATTTTATATTTTTAAATATTTTGAACTTTTAAGGAACCCGACTCAGGGTGGGTCCGCCAAATATAGATGTTAATTGCTGATCTGAACGGCAATCTATAAACAGGATTTTTTACACTGGGGTAAGGCGTGGGGATGTTGCATGCTTGCTGTCTATTCATTTGGTATGCGGGCAGTGATTATGCATAACTCCCCATGCTCTTCCCCCTACATTAGTATTCAGCAGAGTATCGCTCTACACCTATAGGCATGTCAACCCGCCCCGGGAAGAGCCCACTGATATCACTGAAGGGTTACAGCTTTGAGATCTCAAAGTGAGGCTTGGGATAGAGCGGGGGAGATGCCGAGGCTTGGAGCGCATACAGCAGTATATAGCGTGGTGACGTGGAACGTTGCCCGTGCCCCAGGAAGACGTGACCTATCACGAAACATGTAGGGCGGAGCTTACGTGCTGACGTCACCACGCCATACAATCTATCCGAGGAGGACGGGTTTTTGTTGCTTGTATTTGCCGGCTGTTCAATGCGTGTTTTTTGATGCTTTAATGTGAGTACCCTGGATTTTAGCTTATGTTTTAAATAAACCACCATACAGTTTTACACGATGTGGCCCTTATTTTTTCTTTAATATGTGGGGAGCGTTACGGCTGGCCCGGCTTTCTACATCATTCCAGCTGATTTGATGAACCCATAGGAGCAGAGGAGGATATATATCTCTAGACCCTGCAGAGGGCTATATCTGTAAGCGCTGCTGACCCTTACTAGAGATAGTGGGTCTATTTTTCTGGTAAGGGTGTTTATCCCTCAATTCTTTCACTGAGGTGCCTGTGTGATCGGTGGTGGTGGATAAGTGGATTCAAGCCTTTTTTTTCCTTTGAACACACACTGGATGTATGACTACTGTTTCTCATAATAGTTCACGGAACTTGGACTGTCACAATTATTGTGTTCTCAAATGAATGTTCTATGGACTTTTGTTTGATATTATTATATGCATAAGAAAAGAAATAATTTTTCACATATGTTTTGCACAGTTATATGATTTTATAAGTTTTTATTACCATGTCACTTTATGGTTTAACCTATTTTGGTGATTTATGCTTGTGTTTGTAATGATGGATAAGCTAGCGCAACAATCATACTGAATATCTGCTTATTTTATGGTGAAGTATCGCACCCTACATTGTTGCTGCTTTGTTGTATATCTCCTAGCGCGGTATATTTCCCTATATTTTTGAAATATTGCAATGTACTAGTCTCTGGTGTGGTGGCTGCATTCATTTTCTTTTTTTTTTCCAGCTTTATTTGCTTTATCGCCACCTGGTAATTTTGTATATAACACAATTCCTTTACCTGGGTGGCTACGCCACCCCCCGCTGTATCTATGCAGGGAGCCATGGCTGTCACCCTAGGATGCTCTGTTGATATGAACTAAAAACATGTCCATATCTCTTCATCTCCAATACATGGAGGACAGGTTAAAGTGTTGCTAAACCCACAACAGTAAAATCAGTCTGAATATGCAGTAAAGCATGCTTGTTATACTCACTGTGGAACCTAAGAGGTTAATCCTCTGCATTGTGTAAAAAGGCTGTTTGATTCTGTCTTCTCTGATCCTCCCCTTCTTTTACAGTCCCCAATCCATCTTCTGATAGAACAGAGCCTTGGAGGCACTATACACATGCTCAGTTTGGTGTGTATTGCTAGAGAGTTTTTTTTTCTTGGAAGGGTGCATGTGATCAGCAAGCTTTAACTGGGGCTCGGCCAGACACGGACAGAAGTCACAAGACTGCTATATACTGCTGATGAGAAAAGGTATTTAGCAGTTTATCTTTACTAAAATGACCAAATATAGTAAATGCAGGGTCCTGGGTTTAGTAACACTTTAATTGATAGATTACAAACAACAGCTAGGAAGGAAGGTATTCTGTGCAGCTCACAAGAAGTAACAAGGGCATTGCAATTCTGGCAAGATCAACCAGTATCTTCTGTACTTACTGAAAATGTTCTTAGGTTGGAAAAAAAACAGGAGTTTTTGACTTACCGTAAAATCCATTTCTCTGAGTTCATTGACGGACGCAGTAGCTCTTCATGACATATGGGGTTATCCACCTCATCACTAGGAGTGGACTAGGCAGAACACAGTTCAGCTAAAAGCAGACACAGCCCCTCCCAGGGGGCAGTCCTCACTTGGTATAACCCCTCCACCCTGCTAAGCACACTCAGTTCGTAACAAGCAGTACAAACTCAAGAAAAGAGGGGTGGGTGCTGCGTCCGTCAATTAACTCAGAGAAATGGATTTTACGGTAAGTAAAAAAATCCAGTTTTCTCTTTCGTTCATTGACGGACGCAGCAGCTCTTCATGACATAAGGGGACGTCCCAAAGCAGTGTCAAATCGAGGGGTGGGCAACGCAACAACAAACCTTCACCCAACAGAAGAGCACTCTTGTGAGAGACTAGACGTGCCTCACACTGCAAAAGCTTGCGGCCAAAAGCAGCATCCGAGGATGCTAAAACCCAACATTGTAAAACCTTGAAAGAGAGTGCACAGAGGACCAAATAACCGCCTTGCACACTCGAGAGACCGACGCCTGATGTCGGATGGCCCAGGAAGCTCTAAACGCCCTGGTAGAGTGAACCGTGACCAAAAAAGGGGGCTCCAGACCCCTTTTAGTAAAAGTACGGTTCACCACCTGTCGAATCCGACGACAACACATGGCCAACAAGGCCGCCAAATCCCTGCGTGGACATCCAGCATGACAAGGGGCGCGTCCGACCCCCGAAAGGAGGCCATGGACGCCAGGAATATCCGCAAGGCCCTAACCACATCCAGGGAGTGCAAAGCAATCTCCTAAGGGTGAGACGGGCGCGGGCACAGCAAGGGAAGGACAATGTCCTCATTGACATGGAAAAATGATACCACCTTCGTCAAAAAAGGTGATATGCGCAAGACCGCCTTATCCTCGTAGGACCAGATAAAGGGACCTACAAAACAGAGCCGCCAACTCAGACACCCGCCGAGTGGGTGTGATCGCCACCAGGAAGGCAACCTTCAGCGAAAGCCATTGCAGGGAGATTTCCCTGATATTCTCCAAAGGCGGCTTCAGAAGCACCGAGAGGACCAAAACGGAGGTCCCTTGGCGCCAAAGGCGACCGCACCTGGGGGGCGACATGTTGAACCCCCTGCATAAAAGTACAGATCACTGAATGCGTTGCCAAAGGATGCTGATAAAAGATCGCCAGGGCAGAAACCTGCCCCTAGATAGTGCTCAACACTAGTTTTTGGTCGGGGCCTTGTTGAAGGAAGGCCAGAGCCCTACACCGAAATGGGATGGGGGTTCCATCCACCCGTTTCACACCAGGCAATGTAAGTCTTCCAGGTGCGGTGGTATATCACACGTGAAGTGGACCTGCGTGCCTAAAGTGGGAAACACCGATTCGGAGATCCCCGATCCCGCAATACCTCGGAATCAATAGCCAGGCTATTAAAGCCCGAGAGGGTAAAGCAGGCTGCAAGATGCGGCCCTGGAACAACAGGTCCTCGCGAAGCAGGCGTCGACAGGGCCTGTCCAACCACGTCGGCGTATCAGGGATGCCGAGGCCAATCTGGCGCTACGAGAATGGTCGGTATTTCCACTGCTTCTATCCTGCGCAATAGGCGCGGAAGCAGCTTGAGAAGGGAAAAGATGAGCCGATACCGGGTCCACGGAGCCACGAGGGCACCCGCCATGTCAGCCAACTGGTCCCTTGCTCTGTTCACGAAGATCTGTACCTTCCGAGTCTGCCGAGACGCCAGCAGGACCACGTCTGGCGTACCCCACCGCAGACAGATCTGCCAGAACACATCAGGATGCAGGAACCATTCCCCTTGGTCCAATCTCTGATGACTAAGGCAGTCCGCTAGCCAATTCTCGACACCTGGAATGTAAACAGCGGAGATCACCGGCATGTGAAGTTCTGCGCACAGCAGAACGTGAGCAACCGTCAAAGCTGCAGCCGAGCGTCTTGTCCAGCCCTGATGATCCACATATGCCACGGCCGTGGCATTATCCGAATTAACTCGGACAGGACGACCCTACAGCCTCCCCGACCAGCGGGAGAGGCAATGCCTGATGGCCCGAAGATCAGGAACATGTATCTGGACACGAGCCCCCTCCAGGGACCGGCGACCCTAGGTCGCCAACACCCCCGGGACTCCCCCCCAGCCAGCCAGACTGGCATCCGTAGCGACCACCATCCAAAACAGGGAATAAAACAACTTCCCCAAATGCAGGGCTGGGGCCCGCAACCACCAAAATAGTGAAGGGGGACTTGTCCCACTGCAGAGAACATTTTCGCCGCAGAGCATGAGTGTGACACTGAGCATACGGGACCGCCGCAAAGGAGGACACCAAGAGCCCCAGAACCCACATGCAATACGCGGGGGGACCACTTCTGGGACAGCGGGGACCGACCCGCCAACTGAAGTGTCTGTGCTTGGTTGGAGGAAGAAGAAACCTCCGCCCGGACTGTATCTAGAATCAGACCCAGAATCTCTAAGCGGCGCGACGAAGCCACCGCCGAGTGTAGGAGAAGTACCCAACCAGTCTCCCACAGCGTGCACCTGGTGATTGTCACCTTACCCCTCAGGGCTGGAGCCGACTCCGCTCACCAGAGCAGGTCGGCCAGATCCACCGTGATGCCCCTCAGCCTCAATAGGGCCAGGACCTGGGCCATCAAGCTGGCGAAGACCCGAGGCGCAGAAGCCAGGTAAACGGGAGAGCCACAACATGGTAGTGATGCTCCCCGACCGCCAAAGCGCAGGAAACACTGATGCAGGGCACATACGGTGATATGCAGATGCGCATCCGCCATGTCCAGATAAGCCAGGAAAAACTCCCTGGTGAACCATCGTCACCATCATGATGGCCAGACGCCATCTCGAACCTTCGTACACGTACAAGGCAGTGGAGGGCCGGCCAATACCGGCCAGGCCCCGTTCTTCTCCGACCACAAACAAGACGGAGTAAACCCGGGGTCGTCCTGAGGATGGGACAGGGGTATCTACCCCTTGATGAAGCAGGTTCTCAGCCAGGCCTGCGGCCTGCCCGGGAGGAGCCGCATACATGGGGCAAAGAACCTGCCCGGAGGACGGGAACGAAATCCCATTTTGTACCCAGACAAAATCACCCCGAGCACCCAGCAGTCCGAAATTAAGAAAGGTCACCGACCGCAGGCATCCCCCCACCCAAATCATGGTACCAGGGGGACCACGTCCAAGGCACAGATATCTAAGCCCTGAAGGAGCCGGTTAGCGCGCCCCACACATGCAGGAGGAACCTCGAATTAGTAGCTTCACGGTGCGAAAGCTCAGCTCGTTCAGAGGGTGTTTATAACACCTGAGTGGAAGCCAATACAGGGCAAATAGCTGACCCTGCCAGAACCACCCAGATCTGGCGGCAGACTCGGCGCTCCTGTCAGCCAGGCCTAAAGACGGCGTGCCACCCCCACGATCGTGGTCGCCATGATCAGGCGAGACATAGTGGATTCAACTGCGGGCCGCCACGTACAGAAAAAGGAGACTGAGACCGCTCCCAGTCCCTGCAGCTCCACACCAGGTAAGACACACGGGCCAGGTTATGCGGCCCGACGGGGACGGCCCCTCCCTTCAAAGGTCCAGCCATATCCCCCAAACAGGGAGCTCGTGGTCCCCGACAGTGGGAGAAGGGGGCCACTGCCGGGCGGATCGGTGCCAGCCCGTCTGCGAAGCGGGCTGGGCTACAAGTCTTCCCGCTACTTGAAGTAACATGTCCGAGAACACAGGACATCTGCGATGGTAGACCGAGTTGCTACCCTTTAACCCACGGCTATACCGCTGTGATCAGGGATCTGACTGGTGCCTTCCCGTGCGCCGCATACCCCTCCATACCGGGGGCACACTATCCGATACCTCAAGGGGGGCCCCCGTCATAGAGGAGCCCCCATCAGGGTCCGACTCTTCCCAGAGGCAGGAGGGGGGTATGGCCCGCCATACGCCCGCGTTCTGTCCCCGCCCAGGAAACTCAGGACCGCCTTGCAGTCCCTAAGTGCCACAGAGAGGTCAAGTGGGGAGGCACCTGCATCGGCTGCCATTGCCACCCACCCTGGTAATATGGCCCTCAAACTGGGACCTGTAGTACCAGGAGACAAGGCACCCCCCACCCCAAGACTGCACAGGACTTCCACAGGAGGGTAACCCAGGGGGGACTCACCACCTGCCTGCTCCGTCTTTCTGAAAGGAGCCATGGCTGCCGCTGGCCACCGCTGCATGCTGCCTTTTCCCTGCATGTGCCGCTGCCAAAGCAGGCCTGTGCACCCCAAACATTCCCCCAACCCATGCAGGGACAGGGCTGTGACCAGTACCTCATCTACTGTGCGGGGGGTAAACCAGCGCCAGAAGGCTAGGGAACCGCCCCCCACACATATACAGGTCGGACCAAATGCATGGGCCACCGCAAGATGGCCGCCATGCACACTAGAGGCCAAAACACGCGGCCGGCCACAAGAAAATGGCGGCTGCAATAGAGGCCGAACATGCGGCTGGCTACGGGAAAATGGCGGCCGGACCACCGCAAAATGGCGCCGGCCGCGGCTACCGACCGAACCATGCGGCCGGCACAGCCTAAGGTAAGGAGCACCACTAAGGGCCAACACGTCCCAAGGGAACTTCCAGAGAGGGTGGGGGGAAGGATAGCAGTAGTGCAGCACCGGGGGGGTGAAGAAAAGGGGGGAGGGGGGAACCAGCCCACCAGCCTAACACCCCAGGGGGGAACCCGCCTGTCCCCCCCGCACCCCAATGGGAGCAGGGGGGTGTACTTACCCATCCTGATGGGCAGAGCGTGTATCCCACCCGAGACAGACCTGCCACACCCGCTACTCTGGAGGGAGCTGCCGGCCAAGGCAACACTCGTGACCCCGGGTCTGACACCTGGTCCTAAGTGCGCCGGTGGGATGTTTAACCCTTAGGCCGCCCCGCACGGGAGACTACCTGGATCTAGGATATCCATCCTGTCACCCAGCCGGCTACTTGATTGAAGTCTTCATCAGAAAAATTCTTAAAAAAGAAAAAAATAGGGAACACAGGTCCCAGCAGGGAGCCAGGTCCTACTCCTTGCACTAGGTAGAAAAAACTGAGTGTGCTTAGCAGGGTGGAGGGGTTATACCAAGTGAGGACTGCCCCCTGGGAGGGGCTGTGTCTGCTTTTAGCTGAACTGTGTTCTGCCTAGTCCACTCCTAGTGATAAGGTGGATAACCGCATACGTCATGAAGAGCTGCTGCGTCTGTCAATGAACGAAAGAGAAAAAGAAAACTAAGACAGCCATGACATCTAAGGACTGCAAGCTGCAATATCTTTCATTATCTATGTTGAGTTTAGTTATCCTTTCAAAGCTAAAGAATGGATGAGTGACCTACTTTCAGCCTGCTCGCAGTACAATAAAAATAAGATCTCCACAATGCTGGGGTTTTCCCAATGCTCTCATTCTACTATGAAATGCTTAAACCTCTCCCCCTCCAGCGTTCTAGTGGGTTCAAATTGTGGAAATGTGTAAAGCAATAGAGCCTAGCTTGGCTCTCAGTGTTGAATCTCCCACTTCAGAGCTAGAGTGTGACGTCATTATGCACGATGGTCCCGTGGCCATGCTCTGTTACATCGCATTTGTATTGCTGGATAAATGTAAGTACATTTTAATATTTTAATAAATGAAGATTCTCTTAGCTCTATCACTCTATGTGGCTTGTCCTTTCTTATATTTAATGTGCACGGCCATTGTGTGGATGTGGAGTAAGATACCAGGCATACACTCCAGCAGTGGGAACACTGTGCTATATCAGACTAACGGGTCACTGAGCTAACCGGATCCCTGTTGGTGAGAACATTGGAGAAATGCACTTTTTGATCTCTATAACTTGAGATCTCCCCTGTCCGGTAAGAGGCCAACTATACTTTTTTGAAGAGCACCTTATTTGCATTGGAGCACTGAGCACTTTGGAAACACTTGGACATAGCATGATTTAATATGAATTTACTAATGATGGACTGTTTCTGATTGTATGGTTATTTGTTTTGCACGCATATGAATTTTAGTGATACACATGAACTTATGAATTTGTATGTAATTTTGCATTTACAATATTTTTTTGCACTGGTTTGGTTATTTGATTGAAAAGGATAGCACACACAGTATATTTTTTTTAATTCAGTATGTAGGATATAATTGCAGCAGCTCCAGTCTAATATCATCTAGTGCAAGGTCTATTTATAATTAGATGAATCTCCCACTCTGTCTGGTATCTGCTTTGCAGAAGGTAATAAATAGACAGATTTCAGGCTGTTGTACTTGCAATATTTAAAAATGTGTTTGAAAACCCTAAACCCATTTTCAATATGTTATAATCCCTAACTTACTGTATATATTTTTTTATACAAATCATTTTATGTTGCCGTTGTAAAAAGTTTCTTACTTGGAGATCCTGCCAGTAACAGTACTGAAAACATGAAGTCACTACCCCACAGTTAGCAGCAGCACTGTCAGCCTGCAGTGTGCTCCCCTTCAACTGTCCATTGCTCTGACTATCAGTTCTTTCTGTCATTCTAATGGCTGACCAAAGAATCATGAATGGCAAGCTGACAATGCGGCTGCTAACTGCCAGGCAGTGGCTTAGGGTTGTCAATCTGCAACAGGAAGTACTGTTGTTGGAAGGATCTCCAGGTAAAAAAACTGATTTTCAAAAACAAATTGGTTGAGTAAAGAAATCATATACTATATCTATCTTGCAGACTTTGGTGGGCAGTCTGTCTGCAGTGGGTCTGCCCTGTGTGGTCGCCCCTTCCTTCCCACCCTCGGCGGGGATCTCTGCCCACGCTGCTCTGTTCTGTGTACCCCCTCGGTATGTCCCGCAGCAATCCCTTGTTTTTAATACCTGGTCAATCCACAAATTTAAGTTACCCCATTATGGACATGAACTTTCCTAATACTGTTTAATATTGTAACTGTATTAGACCGGTATACTTTTCATTGTTTTTGTATATTGCATAGGTTTGATCCACCTGATATCCCTTGAGGAAGATTGTCTTTAATCGAAATGCGTTTGGAAGAATCAGTGGCTATCTACATTATCATATGTACAACGCACTTTATGGTCACCCTTAGTTGAGCGACTACCAGATGATTATGTATAGTGTTTAGACCAGATATTTCTTGTTTAACCACTTCAGCCCCGGAAGGATTTCACACGTTAGGACCAGAGCACTTTTTGCGATTCGGCACTGCGTCGCTTTAACTGAAAATGGCGCGGTCGTGCGACGTTGTACCCAAATGAAATTTGCGTCCTTTTTTTCCCACAAATAGAGCTTTCTTTTGGTGGTATTTGATCATCGCCGCTATAAACAAAAGAAGAGCGACAATTTTGCAAAAAAAACGCACATTTCTTACTTTTTGCTAAAATACAAATAAAAAAAAATAAATAAATAAAAAAACATTTTTTTTCAACGGTTTTGGCCAATTTGTATTCTTCCTCATATTTGTGATAAAAAAAAAATCGCAATCGGCGTTTATTGATTGGTTTGCGCAAAAGTGGCCACGTTTACGGATGATGAGAATTCATTTCTAGGGTTTTTATTTTTTTTTTTAGTAATGGCGGCGATCTGCGATTTTTAGCGGTACTGCGATATTGGGGTGGACATGTCGGATCATTTTGACACTTTTTTGGGACCATTGGCATTTATACAGCGATCAGTGATATGAAAATGCATTGATTACTGTGTAAATGCCATTGGCAGTGAAGGGGTTAACCTGGGGGGGGGGGCGCTGTAAGGGTTAACTGTGTTCCCTGGGCGTGTTCTAACTGTGACAGTGTTTGACTGGCAGGGGAAGGGGAGTGATCACAGCTTCCATTTACAGGAATGCTGTGATCACAGCCCTTCCCCCTCACACAGAACGGAGATCCGTGTTTACTTACACGGACCTCCGTTCTTTCACTGCGGGGGGCATCGAGGGTAGCCGGCGGAGATCGAGTCCGCCGCACCCGCTCCCTGGCCCCCCCCGAACACAGTGAGCACGCGAGCGCGCCTCCGGCGGCGCACGCTCACAGTGCATGATATTGCAGCCGCCGTCGCATGACGACGGTTTGCGATATCGAGCCACCTTGTCACTATCAACCTGCAGTTGGCGGTCGGCAAGTGGATAAATAAAGCCTTTTTCTTTTTAACTACATTGTTCCTAATTTCTTGGCTGCCATAAAGTCCCATGGAAGATACCTCTGTTGTATTTAGTCAGGGCGAGTTTACTGTCCTTCTGACTTTAGGGGGGCCAAACTGTGACCAATGGGATTGAACAATGCCCTGCTTTTGGTAATAGAGAAAAATTGTCTCATTGTTGGTATCAGTGGGAGGAATAAAGCCCCATTGTTGGTGTCAGTGGAAGGAATAGTGCCTCATCCTTGGTGTCAGTGGGAGGAATAGTGCCCCACTGTTGGCTTCAGTGGAAGGAGTAGTGCCTCGTTGTTGGTGTCAGTGGGAGGGATAAAGCCCCATTGTTGGTGTCAGTGGAAGGAATAGTGCCTCATCATTGGTGTCAGTGGAAGGAATAGTGCCTCATCATTGGTGTCAGTGGGAGGAATAGTGTCCCACTGTTGGTTTCGGTGGAAGAAGTAGTGCCTCATTGTTGGTGTCAGTGTGAGGAATAGTGCCCCACTGTTGGTGTCAGTGGAAGGAGTAGTGCCTCATTGTTGGTGTCAGTGGGAGGAATAGTACCCCACTGTTGGTGTAAGGAGTAGTGCCAAATTGTTGGTGTCAGTGTGAGTAATAGTGTCCCATCACTGGTGTCAGTGGGAGGGATACTGCCAAATCGTTGGTGTCAGTGGGAGGAATTATGTCCCATTGTTAATGTCAGTGGGAGGAATAGAGCCCCAAGGGCCGGATAAAGGTAAGCAAAGGGCTGCATCTGGCCCCTCCCGGCCCCAATTTGGAGACCACTGGTCTAAAGGGAAGGAGCAGCCTCTGACTCATAAGATACTCACCTTAAGCTAGTATGTATAAGTAAGGAAATCATTTACGGTAAAGGCATGATACCAAAAATACTGAGAAATAAATTTAGAGATTAAATATGATGTAGAATTTGCACCATGTATGACATATTTGCTTGGATCTACAACACATTTGGTCACTCTTTCAAACAAATGAATCCGGATTTTAGGATTTTATATTACCCCAAACATGTAAACATAGTAGACTATACAATGTGACTGTAATGCCACATGATCTGGATGCAGATGCCCACACTCTGCCTTTAGTATAAGACATCATTGGGAAGACATACAGTATGAGGGCTGCAACATCTACAGAACCATCCTGCTCAATGTAATTTCAGTGCTATGACTGCAGGGAAGTGGTTGGCATGCTTCAGGGGCTGTGCCATGTCTGGTTTGGCTCCCGTGTGTGCATGGCCTTGTTGCACTTCATAAATCACGATTGCTCTTTGCTCTTTCTCCTTGGTTGTATTTGTCTTCTGCATTGCAGGTGAGCTGACATATTAGGTGGCTAACAGCACATAACGCAGTGATCCATCACTGGTTGATCCGTAACATCCCCACTCCTACTGGATACAGAAATCATTACAAGCCTTATAAATATGGAACAGAGAAAATGAATAATACATCTCCAAGAACACAGGAGCCTTAAATAATAAACCATATCCCTCTGACGTATGTATAAGTGCGTGTACGTTTAATTTAATTTTCCTGGCCTCTCTGAAAACATTTCAACAATGGGGGAAAATTACCACCCTGAAAAATCCAATGTAAACTGCTAATAATGAATGCATTTCTTACAAGCTTTTTCCACACTCCCCCACACAGATATGGCTGAAAAGCCCATTTGTTGAGACACACGATGGCATTTCTCAGGTTCTTAAAAGAAATTATAAAAATGTTGAACACATTCTGTATATTGTAATTATTTAAAATGTGCAAGTATTTTATAACCCATAAGCAAAACAACAGCTTAAAGCTTTAAAGAAAGTTTATTTTGTTATTGCATCCAAGTCAATAGAGTGTAATAAAAAAAAGCTTTATATACCTTTTGGATGATATTTGTAAAACGGTCACATGATCTTTATTTGGTGCATTATTGCTGGGCTCCGAGGAGTAGGAGCAGAGGCTGCTTGTAACAATAACTTCAACTACGCAAAAAAAAATCATAGCTAGATTTCAGCTTAATGATCCGTTTGGAGAACGTGCACCTCAGCACAGAAAAGCGCATACCTTACTGCAACGCATTGTCTGAATAAACCCTTAGTGCCGTATCTGAGTGTTCCACCTCCGCTGAAACTTCACCAAAGTGAGGCAGTCATTTACCCTAACAGAGTTTCTCCCTAGCCAACTAGGAATACCACAGGACGCAATTTTTTTCAGAATTGCACTAAAGTGCTCCTTTAGTAATTGGTTACTACAACAGGCTAGCTCATCTGACATTAACCTTATGGTAGCCACAGACGCTGTGATTTTTTTATCTGATTGATGTGCGACTTGATCAGAATGATTGAATCTGCATACAATCAAATAGCCATAATTTCCCTTATGAACAATTTACACTCAGTTTTGAACGCTTTGAAACAAACTGGGTCAAACGGCCAGGACTGAATATTATCAATTATCGTGCATCCGTCAACTGCACTAAAATACTTTGTCCATTAATACAATCATATTTCAAACAATCAGACAATGGGATTACATGAATGAAACAGAGATTCAATTGATAGTTTTCAATCGTAAGTTACGATCATATTTCCGTGTTTGACATATTGATAGAATAGTTTGTTAAAGTGGATGTAAACCCACCACTCACCCAGTATAAATGAATGGCAGAGTATGTATATATACTGTACATGCAAGCCTCCTGCATGTATCTCTACCTTGCAAATGTACCCCCTTCAGCAGTAGGAGCCCTGCAAAACTCTGGAATCAGTGGGTGTGTCTCTTTGCTGGAGCTTGTGATGTCACAAGACTCCCCACCCACCTCTACACTCTCCTACTCCTGAGTTTTGAGAAACATCCAGTCAACACTCAGGAAAGGCACCACATGACTTCAGCATGCCCAATCATGCTGAGATGTGGAGCAGCCAATCCTGTGAGAGCTGGAGAAAGAAGGGGGGGGGGGTGTGAAGTTGGGATCAAACACTATGGCCCCTTTCACACGACTGGACTGCTCGTATCCGCCTGTCCGTTTTTCAGGTGGATCCGTGCGGGCCACCCATGGACCTCTATGGGCAGGCAGATGTCAGTGTCCGCTGACATCCGTCTACCATCCGATCCATCAAGATCTGCTAAAATAGACGTATAGGTGATGCGTTCACCATCCGCTCAGCGGATCAGATCGGATGAAAACTGAGAGGTGGTCCGTTTTCATCCGATCTTCCTATAGGAAACAGTGAGGCTCTGACAGATCTGTCCCTGCACAGAGAGCTGAGACTGACCTGTTATCTGCGGAGATCATGGGTGTGATGTCCTGCTGAGCTGGCAGACCCAGCGGAGCAGATCAGCTCCATGTGAAAGGGACCTATCTCTCTCTCTAATGCTGTGCATGAGATAAAGAAATCAGATGTCAGTCACAGCAGTGGGGGATGTGGCGACACAAACTTATCTGTGTGTTCTTTTTTAATCTTACTACAAAAAGAGAAGAGGATTACTCAGAGCTGAAATAACTCTTTGTGGCAAGACTGGGCACAGATGAATTGACATCCTCTACCGTACCAGGTAGAAGTCTACCTTCATTTTTTTTTTCAGGTTTACATCCACTTTAACTATAGATCAATTATTTCTATTGGAAGAGATCAATTGGAAAATAAATTGACCATTTATCGAAGGGTGTATGGCCATCATTAGGCATTATGCCTTTGTAGAACTGCAGAAGCTGGACAAACAAAACTGAACTAGACAATGGTTATACAAAAGACGACAGATGGCAACTTAAGTGTGTGTGTGCGCGTATATATATATATATATATATATATATATATATATATATATATATATATATATATATACACTAGGGAGAAGGGGGATTATTCATATTTTCATACCAATGGTCCTCTGTTGTCTTCCATTCCAAAGGAACACCTGTGCCTGTTCTGCCAAGCTAAACATAGACACAGAAAGCGTTCATTTGCTATATACAATGAAGGGGAAAAGGTTCCCGAAGAGCTCCTGAAGTAATTATTCAAAACACCTCTCCGTGTTTTAACACAGCTTGGCACCCAGTGGAGAATCAAATTGATCCATGTCTGCGATCAGAAACCTGCCTTCTGTTTAATTTCCAAAAGCAGCTGGAAATCTCTTAGTCAACAAGGTCCATACCTTAAATTAAACTGCCGACAAAAACTGAACAACCCGAAATCAAGAAAAACCTACTGTACAAAGAGAAAAGCCTCTGTTATCATGCTAATGTGTTACTGACTTGCAGTTACTGGAAACAGAGGGGGGAAAATACATTATTCAAGATTAAAGGGTAGCTGTCAAGTAAACACAGCACAGAAACCTATTTTATGTGTAGGGCCAATAATCAGCTTGTTTGGAACAGTCAAGCAATTATAAGTGGACATAAGTGGGCTTATTTTCCGAAGCAAGCAACATATTAACAGCTGAATACATCTATGGGAACTGTTACTGGCTAAAGATTATTCTGCTCAGCCAGTCTCAGTGAACCAGCCAACCTTGCCAGACAGATCCCTGACCTTTACTGCAGCAGCAAGAAAGCTTGCTCTAGAAACACTAAAGAGGAGTGACATCACAGATGCAGAAACCTGCTTTATACAGCTAAAGGAGGTAAGATACAGATAAAATGACAACGAGGTTGTGATTCATTTACATTTACAATGCATCTGTTGTTTTGGGGAGGAAAAGCTGGAGTTTTCCTTTAAGCCCACACAACACCCTTTGTTGAATATAGTATTTAAAGTGGAACTAAACTGTATCTGAGAACCAAAGCTGAAGTTTTGTGTTTCTGTGTAGGATAATTGGCATCCCACCAAAACTGTTCCCAATGTGTTTGCGTTCAATGAAGAAACATAGCATTGTGAGTTCCTCTAAAGCAAGACTTTATATGAACTGTTCAGCTTAAAGTATATCTAAAGCCATTTTTTCTTTTTAAGTTTAAAACCTCTAGCAGCTTTTTTTGGCCTTTTTTCACTTGTAAAAAGAAATCTTTCCAAGGGTAGGTAAATTCCCTCTTAGACAGTCACTGAAACAAATGTCGTAATTGGAAGATTCCCCCTCTTACCCTGTTCTGGTGAAAACTCAAAATGTACACCCAGGGAACCCTTCCTTGGCAGACTCAAGCATTGGCTTCATAATCTTGTTATGTTACTATGCCAAAAGCCAGTGACAGAGCTGATACTGACCAATGTTGCATTCTGGTTTATAGAATGTTAGCTGGGGGTGGATGGAGTTAAAGCTTCAGGTCCAAGTGACAGTTCAGACAGAAATCTGTGTATGATGGGACTGGAAACTTATGGGGTTTTATATATTAGTCAGAGTTCTGCTTTGAAACCCCACTTTTGGCAAAAAATATTTTTTCCCACCACCTCCCAACCCACACTGGCACAATTTTTTTTACCTCTTACCTGGTAATGCTAGCCATACTCACCTAAGTCCCCTATCCAAGCCCCTTGCCACTGCAAGTTCCAGTGCAGAGAACACCAATCCAACAATGTGATGGCACCCAAGATCCCCAGTCCCCTCCATTCTCCTCCTCTACACTGTTAGACCTCTTCTGGATCCTGAGAGAACTCCAACAGAAAGTATCCACTAGGGGTCGACCAATTATCAGTGTGGCCAATATTCACTTTCTTTGAAGCATCGTATCGGTCACAAATGTACCAGATATTACTGATATTGCTTAAAGGGGTTTCACCGGGGTAAAGCTTGCAGCTGCATGCATCATCCCGGTACTGTTTTTTAGAGTGGACGGTCAGCTTTATATTAATAACAATTGATGCGGCTCAGCAGCTGCTCGGCTGTTATTACAAGGTTATCCGCTGCTCGCCGTCTCTCCTGTCCCACCAGGAGGCCCGAGCAACCAGCCGGTACATCCCCCGGCTGGCCAAAGACCTGAACAAAGCCGATGCTCAGATCTAATAACCCGGAAGCGAAGTCATGACATCCCTTCCGGATTACTGGCATCCTAAAGGCGCCAGTTTTAAAAAACAGAAAATATTCAAAAACACTGATCTTGGCATTTTGAATACTTTCAAGTGCAGTGAAGGGGTTGGGGGTCTTATAGACCCCCAATCCCTCCATATAGAGTAATTTCACTACCTATTACTGTCACATGAGATGTTTACATTCCTTCTGACAGCAATAAAAGTGATAAAAAAAAAATTAAAAGGACAGTTTAAAAAAAAAAAAGTTTAAATCTACAGAATATCGGCACCCGATATATCGGCTATATCCTGAGAGGCGGCTGGAAAAATCGGTATCGCATCGGCCCTGAAAAAATGATATCAGTCGATCCCTAGTATCCACAACACACAAGCAGTGAACACCCAGGGCAGGATCCAAGCAGAAAGTAAATAGAAGAGGAGAAGGCTTGTAATCACAGATTTAGATGACTAAATAGAGATTTAACGTAGGGTTGTTTTTTTTACCCTAGATTTTAGATAGAGGTGGTGCAGTGGAATTATCCTGAAGTAGGGTTTTACATCTTAATACCAGGTGTGCTCATGTGCAAACACAAAATCTGCTGCATAAACAGCAACTGGGGAGATTATTGCAGTCATTTCCAAGGATGAAGACTGCAGGGGACAGGTAAGACTTCTACACAGAGGGAACTGATGCAGGAGCCCATTTTTTTATCCTGCAAAACACGTTTAATGGAGCAAAACATAAGCAACACTTACAGGTTTTTCCATCATGTCACTGGCTGTGAAAAACCTAAATAATTTACAACAGGTGCAGCCCGAGGTGCAAAGCTGCCTGAAGATGAGAAATGCTTCTGTTTGCAAGTCATTTATAAATCTCTGCTGGTTTTGACCGCTCTCGCTTCAATTTTTTCACAGCAGTGATAATTTTTTTTTCTCTGTGTTGCTACACGTGGGTCTGTTGCCCAGCAACTGTGTCTCGTTAGCTAGTCACTGGTTGGGACTCAAATCCCAATTCTATTGAATTATATATTTAGTTACAGCAGAAAAGAGAGGGGCTTTAAATAGCAACAAAAGAATGACTGTGTTCCCGTTACGTTGAATTGCTTGGGGGGATTAATAAGACGGCTGTGGTGATAACTAGTTATAGCACCTTCTTCAGGAAGCAGCAACTATGCAAAGATCCGTTGGGCTTATTTTCCTACTTTTTAAGGTGAAATTCCAGCTTTGCTAAGGAAGAAAACAACCCCTTCCAGGTCTGCTAGATATATTACAAAGACCTAAAGTAAAGTCGATGATGAAAATGCCCCTTACATTAGTGATCAATTGGAAGGATGCAACCATGGGTGTTCGCAGCCTATTGCATTAGAGTGTGCACCACAAAAGCGCAAACAAATATGAGTGTGTGTGTATATATGTCAGAAGGGCAGAGGATGGTGTCAGTAGTTTATTTTTATTTTATTCATTTTTTTTACAATTTTTTTTTTTATTATTTTTTTTACAATATTATATTTTATTATTTTTTTTAGGAGCCCTGCTGGGGGCTTTGGCGAAATATCAGGGGTCTAAACAGACCTCTGATGTCTCACTTTTGAGACAGAGAAAGAGACTGAGGACAGAGATTCCCCAGTTCCTTTCTCTGCAGCCAGGCAACAAGGGGAATCTGTACAGCACAGGATGATTAGAGTGTGCCCAGGCACACCTGCCATCCTATGTGAGCACTCCTATGGATGCAACCCTTACAGTGCTGGTCAGAATGTCACCCTTACTAACAGCTAAAAAGATGATTGGGTCATCTTTGCGTGCTGATAGTTTTGCCAAGTAGCTTTTACCCTGGAACTATGCAGGCACAATCAGATGGGAGGTCAATCAGCTACAGCCAAACGTTGAAATAACCCTGGTTAAATTAGTATTAAACCCAAAACCAAATATATTGCAGCATACCAATAGATGGGTGGCTGCATTTGTTTTATTTTTTAGGCTTTTTTTTTCCCCTCTGTTTTCACCTGGTGATCTGGCCACCCTGGAAGAAAGAGCACAGGGGGCACAGCAGACAGCAGCACTGTAAGACTGGGGGGTGTTAAATGTACTAGCAGATTAGTACTTTATAATCAGTTACAGCAGTTTTTTTTTTCCTTCTGCGATTATGGTTTTACATACCTAAATATATAAAAGTTGATAATTGTAATCACTCCTGTCAGTGGTATATGGTTAGCCCCATCTCTGTAAACTGATACATGTTGGAAGAAAGCCTGTTCTTTAGAAAAACTACAGGCTTACTGGCTGGATCTATGGACTTTTGAACTTTTTTTACATTTTTCACAACTTTTATATGTTGGATTGTTCTTAAATTAGCACTTACTGATTTATTTGATAGAGCACTTTGATTATTCGCTATATATTGCATTTATTTCTATTATTTTTTTATCTGTTATTGCACTGGTTTTAGGGGTATATGTTTAGAACATATTTGTTTCCAGATGTATAATTGGTGCAGTTCTGGATATAGGGTATCACACTGAGAGCAGAAGAACTTTTTTTTATTTACTGGCTGGATCACCAGAGGAAAATAGAAGAAAGCCTAAAAAAAGAATACAAATGCAGACATCACATCTGAGATTTGGTAAGCTGAAATATAAATGTTTGCTTTTGACTTTAAGGCCTCATACACACAGACGTTTTTTGACGCCGGCGTTTTCTGGCGTTTTTTGCAGCTCTCCATGTTAGTCAATGGCCTCATAAAAACGTCAGCGTTTTTGAGCTGTAGGTGGCGTCGGCGTTAGTGAGCAGAAAGTAGAACCCATGGCCATCGCGTTCTGAGGCTGTAACGTTTTGACGTTTTTTGACGCCGACGCCACAAAACGCCAACAAACGGCAACAAACACCACCTAATATTGTACCGGCGTTTTCCGGCGTTTTTTGACGCCGACGTTTTTAGGTTGAAAAATAGCAGAGGGATGATTTTTTTTTTAAAAAACGCCTATTGACGCCGACGCTCACTAACGCTCAAAAACGCCAATGCATAACGCCGAAAAACGTCGACTTTTTTTCCTTGACGTCGGACCCGACGTTTTGTTTATTTTTTTAGATACGCCCGTGTGTATGAGGCCTAATACTGCTTTAAGAATGGCTGCTGTAGAGTGTCCCGAGGTTCACTGAAATGCAATCAAGCTTCCTGATCGCTGGCACCATTTCTTACAGACTGAATACCTTGCATTGTTGGTAGGGCCAACCATCTCAGTGATGGGTCAATAGAAACACACAAGAAATGGGGCAGGATGGATCCAGCACCATAGCCAAGCGAGTTTGGTTATAAATCATATTACAGAGCAGTCCAGGCTTTACAAGAAGTGATGGCATACAATAAACTGGTCCCTGCCTCTGCCAATTAATGCCACTAAATAATTTTCACTGCACAGGTTCACTTAGTAGCTTTATTACAAAGTATTGTCTGTTTCTGATCTTTATATAATGAGACTGCTCATGTGCACTTGCTGAATATCTTCACACTTTGAATGAGGGATTCTTTCTCCTCCTATCCCTAAAAACATACTGCTCTTCTCTCGTCTTACTGGACTTTTAACAGTTTTCTCTCCTAGCCTTCTAATGGCCCATACACACGGTACAATTATTGGCCGAAAACTGTCGTACAACAACCTGTCCTACAATAATCCGACTGTTAGTACGCTCCATTCAACAGCAGATCTTGAATTATCGTTCAACAGAAGTTGTCTGAGCAAACTAGAAAACTTTTGTCTGCCGACAAGGCATCGTCTGATTTTCGGCTCGTATGTACAGAAGTTGGACAAATAAAAGTTGTAAGTACAAACACGCATGTTCGGAATCCAGGAAGCGTTCGGTCGTGTAAACCTGTGTCCGTAATTCACAATTCACATTCACCTGAACTTCCTCTTTGTACACTCGTAACGCGTCACTACATTCGGCTTTGTGAAATGATAATTTGACTGGCGTCAGTACGATAGACAAAATCACGGACAGCCGATTTTGGGAAAAGTTGGACGTGCAGTCGTACAACTATCGCATTGTGTGTACGAGGCTTAACTCCTGCAGAGAACTAACTATAATAATGAAGCTACCTAGAGCCGTTTACAGGTCACTCTTAATCCTACCTTGCAAACATATAAAGCAATATCAAAATCCAGATCAGGATATAAATAGAACAACACTAGATACCCTACTCAGTAATGACATCCTCATGCATCATTTTGATGCTCCATAATTGATCTGTGGACCCTGTATTAATACTTTACCATTGAACTGAGCATATATTTGCATTTATTAACATTACTTACCTTGTATTTGCCAAACCCTTAATAAAACATTGAACAAGAAAATCTTCAATTAGTGCTAAGTAGGAGGTTTTACTATAATGTAATGAACCCTCACAGTGTCATAATGAGAAACACTTCCCCTCTAAGAGCTGGTTCACACTACAGCATCTTGGGATCTGACTTGTGTCGCCCCAAGTCGTTTGACATAAGAAATCCCAATGAAGTGAATAAGAGCCGTCTTAATGTACGCTGCTGAAGTCGCTCCGACTTCAGAAAAGGTTCATGTACTACTTCAAAGCGACTTCTATCCAACTTGTGTCCATAGAATTAAATGGAAGTCACCTCCAAGTTGGATCCCCATCTATACTGAAGCGGCTTTACAGGAAAAAGAAAATAATTTACACAGGTAAAAGGAATGATGTCAGAAGAACTATATTCTGATTGGCCACAGGCAAAGTCCTGGCATGGAGGTTGCTTTAAGTTGTGTTGTAAGTCGCCCAAGGTCACGCTGAAGTCGCCTTGAAGTCGCATTCAAAATTGCCTACAAAGTCGTGCCCGAAGTCGGATTGCCCCAGTGCGAACCAACACTAATTACTTAAAGTAATATTAAAGGGTTTTTTTTTTGCATTTAAATAATAAACAAAATACTAACCTGTTCTTCTGGGGTACCCTGCAGGTGCTCCTGGCTCCACCTCTTTAGCGAGTGCCCCCATAGTAGGGTGCTTCCAATGAGAGTAATTGTGCGGGCTCGCTGGAGCCGCTGGATCGGAATCAGGCCCAGGTAAGTATAATGGGGGGCTGGGGGGGGACATGCAACACAGAAGTTTTTTTACCTTAATGCTTAGAATGCTTTCGAGGATGCTTAAGGTAAAAAAATCCTAAGGCTTTGGAACCACTTTAAAGAGGCTGTCACTACAAGAATACTGATGAAGCGCTGGTACACAGCAGAGACTGCACATATTTGCAGTAGCTTTCTGTATCTTCAATTTCGTCGTAATGCTGGCACATTGTGATTAGACAAAGTTCTGATAGCTCCAGGTTGTGTTGGAGCTTGCCCTGATACCCATACACTCCTATCAGCCCATGGCTATGATAATCAGCCTCACTGGCCAGTAGGAATGTGTGGCTGGTGGAAGGGTGTAGGTACTCGTTACCTGATCAGAACACTCAAGCATTCAGGCCTTTGAAAGTTGGTCTGTGTAGGCATCTTTTAGTCAGCCTCACTGGCTAGACGCAGACACCGGTAAAAGCTCAAACACGGCTTAACATTGTATACACAGCGTTAAGCCTCGTTAGGCGTTTTTCTGTCTCTATTCAAAATCAAAATCAATGGTTCCCTATGGGAGCCCACTGATTTGAATAGAAGTCGCACCAGAAGTCGGATCATGATGATACAACTTGTGGTGCCAATTGTGTGCTGAGGATCTTGAAGGGGAACCCCCGCAAAAATGAAAAAAAAAAATTGCGTGGGGTTCTCCCCCAAGAGACATTCGGTCTGGTATGGATTTTAAGGGGAATGCCCACAACAGAAAAAAATGGCATGGGGTCACCCCCAAAATCCATACCAGATCCTTATCCGAGCACGCAGCCTGGCAGGTCAGGAAAGGGGGGGGCGAGTGAGCACCCCCCTCCTGGACCATACCAGGCCACATGCTCTCAACATGGGAGTATGGGGCACCCCCCACCCCAAAGCACCTTGTCCCCATGTTGATGAGGGTCTACGGGAGGGGAATTATTGGATTCTGGAAGCCCCTGTTGACAAGGGGGCCCCCAGATCCCGGCCCCACCACCCTATGCGTATGAGTATGGGGTACTCATTGCGCTCGCTCATGCCCCCCTTTCCTGACCTGCCGGGCTGCATGCTCGGATAAGGGTCTGGTATGGATTTTGGGGGGGGACCCCACGCCATTTTTTTGGGCGTGGGGGTTCCCCTTAAAATCCATACCAGACCAAAGTGTTTGGTATCTCTTGGGGGGGGGGACCCCACGCAAATTATATTTTAATTTTTGCGGGGTGTTCCCTTTCAAGATCCTCAGCACACAAGTTCCACTGCAAGTCGGATCATCATGATCAGACTTCTGATGTGACTTCTATTTAAATCAATGGGCTCCCATAGGGAACCAATGATTTTGAATAGAGACAGAGAAACGCAGCATTGACACCAATGCAAAACGCTGATAAAGTTGTGTTTTTAACACAGCTTTTTTCCTGGCGTCGGTACTAGCTTTACAGCTCGTTTTTCATAACGCCCGTGTGTATGAGGCCTAAGAGTTCTATAAGCCGGGAGGTGGAGGCGGGTCACGTGTCACCACTGGGACAGCCAATGACAGTGGTCGCATGATCGGAAAGCTCCCAATCGCAAGCATACATTGGGAGCTTTCCGGTATCCGCCAACGACCATGCTGGGAACAAGCAGGGAGCACTCTCTCAGAATGGTAAGTTGTTTTAAAGGGTCAGGAAGCGGTTGGCGCTGAGAGTTCAAGCTGGCTGTAGATGGATCAAAATGTATCCAGCTTAGCAGATCCCAGCCAAATTTTGACCCCATTTTACCACTTGACAGAATTCAATCTAATGATCGCCTTCTGACTAAAGGAAATGCTGGAAAAGGCTTCCCAAGCAGCAGGCTGCAGCCGCTGATCAGTGTGGTCTGACAGCGGAAGAGTCCCACTGTCAGAGAACAATGGCACAGCGGGAAGGATTCCTCCATCCACCTGGCTTGTGTGGATGGGGGAATCTGTTCGATTAATCTATGGCCAGCCTTACAACTGTGGTCACTGGCAAGAATGTCCCCTAAATGGTGTCTTATCTGAGAGGCATAAATTGCTCAAGGAACCCCCAGCAACCTCTGGAGGAAACCTGGGGTCCCACGGGATATTGATTTAGAAAGGCTGTTTTAGGCCTCATACACACGGACGTTTCTAAAAAAATAAACAAAACGTCGGGCCCGACGTCAAGGAAAAAAAGTCGGCGTCTTTCGGCGTTATGCATTGGCGTTTTTGAGCGTTAGTGAGCGTCGGCGTCAATAGGCGTTTTTTTAAAAAAAATCATCCCTCTGCTATTTTTCAACCTAAAAACGTTGGCGTCAAAAAACGCCGGAAAACGCCGGTACAATAATAGGTGGCATATGGTGGCATATGTTGGCGTTTCTTGGCATATTGTGGCGTCGGCGTCAAAAAACGTCAAAATGTTACAGCCTCAGAACGCGATGGCCATGGGTTCTACTTTCTGCTCACTAACGCCGACGCCACCTACAGCTCAGAAACGCCAACGTTTTTATGGGGCCATTGACTAAAATGGAGAGCTGCAAAAAACGCCAGAAAACGCCGGCGTCAAAAAACGTCCGTGTGTATGAGGCCTTAAAGTGACAGATTATCTTTAGGATGTGCAAGTAAGTTAGCAAAGACAACAACATTGCCAGGGAAACCATATTCCATTTAAAGAACATGTGACCAAAACTGAAGGGAGTCTGGAGCAGCATTTTCTCCAAGAAAGGTATTTCAGCCACGTAGGTAATCTTTATTTATCCAGCCCTGCAAGACTGTTAACATACCTTTTGTTGATGTTTAAATATACAGTAGGTCTGCTTTAGACATGTAGTCAAGACGTTGCAATGGGTATTTAATAAGCGTCCTTATTCAAAATAAAGTGATAATATATCAGAAGCCTTGGGTGAGAAATCATAAATTAGTTTATCAGTACTTTGGGCCCTCCTGTTATTTTTCCTTAATCACACACGTGTAATTATTACTTGTGGGTAGATGATCTAAGACAAAACTATACAAACTGAAACTTCAGGAGACGTATTCACACATCTATACCACCCACCACGTACAATAATACCTGACATCCGTGCATGGAGGAGAGGACAGGATGCCAAGATAAACAAGTAGGCAACTGGAAAAAAGAAAAAAAACCTTCAACCAACATGTAATTTTCAAGCTGAGACCTGTAATCCCCTCACACTGATAGTTAAGCATTTTTCCATGTAGTTAATCCAAGTTCCGAGGTCAGCTTGAATGCCTCCATTTTTCCTGAAGTGTCTTTTATTATTTTCCATATTAAAATGCTTACTATTTGTGATGGAAAAGAGCACTGCAATCCCACTTGAGGTATCATATCTCCTTAATTATTTGATTAGAAATTAAAGGAATACAGTCAACATTTTCCTTATGCCTTCCTCTACTTTATAGTCATTCTTTTTTTTTTTTATTGAAAAAAGTGTTTGTAAATTATATAACTAAATGAAAAACTTTTTTTTTTTTTTTAGTTTTGGATAGAGTGCAGAGGGATTATACCATTTGTCAGTTTTTATTGCAGTCTGTGCCCCCCCCCCAAAGCAGTGAAGACTGAACACCCCAGCCCCCCCCCCGTGTCTGACGTTATTTTTGACTGTTTACCATATTAGGGAGACGTGAGATAGGTTTTGATTTTTTTTTTTTTTTCAAAAAGTAAATCAATATATTAAATGTTTGTGAAAAAAGTTATTTTTTTTTTTTCTTACTGATATTTCATCTCCTTCCGTATTCCTTTTACAACTGACATAAGGAAATTAAAG
>BLSH010416267.1:2050170-2095399 GCA_018402905.1 Glandirana rugosa | reverse complement strand
AGACAATAAAAAGGGTGAAAGAAATTGTCCAACTGTTGTGTCACTCATATCTATGCTGATTATGCTGCTACACTGAGTGAGTGTTTTTATTCCATTTTTGTCAATAAACTATTTGTAATACTGCACTTAGAGGCGCCTCCTTTTGTTTTTCTCTTTCGCAGGTAAGGGGGGACCTGGCTCACCCTCCAGGGGTGAGCACAACAACGCTTCCTCTCCTGAACACCAGAGGGTGCTTAACTGAGTAGTAATGCCCAAAAACTTTAATAGATAAAACAAAAGAAAGAAGCAACTCGCATATGGCAGTAAATTAGGAGCGCATATCACAAATAGGTCCTCCATGGTTGATAACTCTGCATACAGAATACATAAAGCCCAACATGACAACACTGCCATGATTTCATTGCTGAGTTGTTTGCTCACTGTGTTGTCAACCTGTTAAAGAAAGTGGGAAAAATAACAGATCTATTGGCAGAATCAACAGGTAACTTGAACCCTTGTTCTGCCCCACTTTCATGTATTTTATAGGTCTTGAAAATAATAAATCTCTGGTGCTACAACCCACATCAAACATTTGAATAACAGGACAAAATATAGTTGTCCGCGCCAGAACAAACGTCGCACATACTGTCCAAAACTGTAGAGGAAGAAGTAAAAGCCCAATGGATTGAAACCACTTGGATAAAATCAGTGGAAGCTTTATTAATAATCCAATAAAACACAAGGAGGGTCCATGGGAACAGCAAGGCTGACGCATTTCAGCCCACTCTGGGTCTTAATCATATGTATTGTATTGACCTGCATCAGGTTTTTACTTTTCTGTAGTATGCTACCATCTAATGGTAGTTTCAGTCAACTACAACTTGTTTACGTATGTGATTTTGGTATCTTCCCTTGCCCCCTCCCCCCACTCCTGTTTAGTGCTAGTTACTTCAGTCCTAGCTAGACCCTTCCCACTTCTTACATGTTTCCTCAGTCAGTTATTTGCAGAGACAGGGCTGAGGAAAGTCATTGCCTACTAGAAAATTGTGCTGGCCTAAACTTCTGTGTCTTATTGAAGAGTTAAGCTGTGGATGGTGCCAAGTCAGCAGATGACCATACTGTCCGGACAGACTGGGTCTAAGAAAGTATGTCTATGCATAAAACAGCATTTGAAACAGAACAACCCTGTTAGAGAAGGACAAACCCAAAACTGCTGGGTTAGTTCTAGCGACAGACTGCATCATGTAGGTTATTTTTTTATTTTGCCGTTATAGCTGCTAAATCAGTTTATGACATTAGGTCTACTTTCAAGTCCAGGCAAACTATGAAAGCAGATATTTGTGCTTTTAGCAGCTCTGGTACATCATTTACATTTAACCACGATTTAAAGACACTCATTTGGTTCAAATGAGGATGTCTTGTCTGCTTTAAGTTGCATGGATCTTTAAAAAAAGAAATGTTGTGACAAAAAGATCAATAAAGTTAATTAAATGGTAGAGTACATCCAGCTGTCCCCTGCCCACACTCCATCGCAGATGTGTCACTGGAAGTGACAAAAGCCCCAGCGCGGTATCGTAGTGGCCATTAGTTCACAGCAAGCGCACCTCTAATCTCTCCAGCGTTAAATCACGTTCTCCCACTTACAGTAATGAGCAGGCTAACATACTATCCTTATCAACAGCCGTGCTGCTATTTTAAACTGTGCTGCCTATAAATAACATTCAAAATCAACCTACTTCTCTGTATTCCGAAACAAGATGACACACCAAAACCTTTACCAAACATCAATAAGATGAGCTTTACAGCATTGTACTTTCATATGTGATACATTTCAATGAGATACATCAAGTATTTCCATTGGTATGACTAATTTACTCTTTTTCCCTCTTCATTCCACAGGAAAATGCTCATTATTAGTTGGTAGCCTTTGTTTTTTACATTTAAATTGTAATTTAGAGCTGCAATCTGGGCCTGACAAATATTGTCTAAATATAGGATGCATCCGTATTCTTCTTGCTATCAGTATTTAATTTCTGTGCGGTAATTCAGCATGTAACAACTCGTGCACTTAAGCTTTGTACAGGAGCTTCCTGTAATAGACTGGTCTCTGCTGCTCTCTTTCCTTGTGCAGGGTGACTGGTCTTGTACATGCCCCCTCTTGTTGTTTTCTATTGGTATCCTGTAGTGGGTGCATCTTTTGGGCCCCTCCCACAGCTCTGCTCTCGGAATAGGCTATGTACAGAACAGTGATGGTGTCACTGCTAATTTTACAAGGTAAGGTATCACCTAAGTTTGTAGGCTCCAAAGTAAAGCATTGCAACGGTAGCATTTGAACACCCCCATGCGCTGTCTTTGCGGTTTCATGTAGAGGTGCTCAACCACACATTTTTAATGTCCCTCCCAGCCGCAAGTTCAAATGAGCCCCTACAGTCAGAAGCTTATTTGTTTCATTGAAAGGTGATTATCGGCAATCTGTACACTACTGTCGAGAACTAGACCCTGAGATTAAATGGTAGCCCAACCTGTCTCTGAGGCACCTCATACACTTTTGGGGGTCAAGGGAGTGCTACATTTGAAGCAACAAGGAAAGTGGAGGAAGCACATATCCCCAAAAATTGATGAAGGAATAAGATCCTTGCACTGCAGGTCTTAAGGTACAGCTTCCTCTCCAGCAAGGAGAGCAGTGAGCAGCATATTAGTGACATCATCAAATGTCACTTCAAATCTTGTAAGACTAGCAGCCACAGGCAACAGTGTTTTCACACTGCAAATACAGTATCTCAAAAGTGAGTACACCCTTCATATTTTTGTAAATATTTTATTATATGACTTTTCATGTGGCAACACTGAAGAAATGACATTTTGCTACAATGTAGAGTAGTGAGTGTACGGCTTGTATAACAGTGTACATTTGCTGTCACCTCAAGATAACTCAACACACAGCCTTTAATGTCTTAACCGCTGGCAACAAAATTGAATACACCCCTAGGTGAAAATGTCCAAATTGGCCCCAATTAGCCATTTTTCCTCCCCGATGTCATGTGACTCATTCGCATTACAAGGTCTCAGGTGTAAAAAGGGGAGCAGGTGTGTTAAATTTGGTGTTATTGCTCTCACTCTCTCATACTGGTCACTGGAAGTTCAACATGGCACCTCATGACAAAGAACTCTCTGAGGATCTGAAAAAAATAATTTTTGCTCAACATAAAGGTGACCTAGGCTATAAGAAGACTGCCAAGACCCTGAAACTGAGCTGCAGCATGGTGACCAAGACCATACAGCAGTTTAACAGAACAGATTCCACTCGGAATAGGCCTCGCCATGGTCGACCAAAGCAGTTGAGTGCACAAGCTCAGCATCATATCCAGAGGTTATCTATGGGAAATAGACATATGAGTGCTGCCAGCATTGCTGCAGAGGTTGAAGGGGTGGGGGGGTCAGCCTGTCTGTGCTCAGATCATACACCGCACACTGCATCAAATTGGTCTGCATGGCTGTTGTTCCAGAAGGAAGTCTCTTCCAAAGATGATGTACAAGACAGCTTGAAGACAAGCAGACTAAGGACATGGATTACTGGAACCATGTCCTGTGGCCTGATAAGACCAAGATAAACGTATTTGGTTCAGATGGCGTCAAGCGCGTGTGGCGGCAACCAGGTGAGGAGTACAAAGACAAGTGTGTCTTGCCTACAGTCAAGCATGGTGGTGGAAGTGTCATGGTCTGGGGCTGCTTGAGTGCTGCCTGCACTGCGGAGCTACAGTTTATTGAGGGAACCATAATGCCAACATGTACTGTGACATACTGAAGCAGAGCATGATCCCCTCCCTTCAGATTTTGAGCCGCAGGGCAGTATTCCAACATGATAACAACCCCAAACACACCTCCAAGACGACCACTTCCTTGCTAAAGAAGTTGAGGGTAAAGGTGATGGACTGGCCAAGCATGTCTTCAGACTTAAACCCTATTGAGCATCTGTGGGGCATCCTCAAACAGAAAGTGGAGGAGTGCAAGGTCTCTAACACCCACCAGCTCGGTGATGCCCTCATGGAGGAGTGGAAGAGGACTTCAGTGGCAACCTGTGAAGCTCTGGTGAACTCCATGACCAAGACAGTTAAGGCAGTGCTGGAAAATAATGGTGGCCACGCAAAATATTGACACTTTGGGCCCAATTTGGACATCTTCACTTTGGGCTGTACTCACTTTTGTTGCCAGTAGTTTAGAAATGAATGGCTGTGTGTTGAGTTATTTTGAGGGGACAGCAAATTTACACTGTTATAAAAGCTGTACACTCACTACTTTATATTGTAGCAAGGTGTCATTTCTTCAGTGTTGTCACATGAAAAGATATAATAAAATATTTCCAAAAATGTGAGGGGTGTACTCACTTTTGTGAGATACTGTATACAGGCACAGGAGTTTCCCAGGCACATGTATTTTTCATGTGGAATTTAAAGCGTTACTAAACCCAGGACCCTGCATTCACTATATCTGCTCTCCCACAGTACACAAAACATGGAAATGCAATAATTTTAATAAATATAAACTGCTCAATACATTTTCTCATCAGCAGTATATAGCAGCCTTAAGACTTCTATCACTGTCAGGTTAAAGCATGTAGGAGGAGTTTTCATTCTCCCCTGATTGTCCTATGAGGCTGCAGGACCCCTGACCCTCTGTCTGGAGAGTGCTGATTGGCCCTGTGCTCATCACTTGCACTCTCCCAAGAAAAACAACTCTCTTGCAATACACACCAAACTGTGCAGAGTGTCCTCAAGGCTCTGATCTGTCAAGCAATGAATTGGAGACTGTGGAAGAAGGGGACGATCAGAGAAAAAATGATCAAACAGCCTTTTTACATAATGCAGAGTATTAACCCCTAAGGTTCCACAGTGAGTATAACAAGCTTTACTGCAGATTGATTTTACTGTAGTGGGTTTAATAGCACTTTAAGTCAAAAGGTACATTTTTCAGAGTATTGCTTGGGCATAATTAACGATCACTATATCATAGCAAATTTTCAGTTGAGTTAAAGGGATTGTAAAGGCAGAAGGTTTTATTTCGCATTCTATGCATTAAGACAGAAAAAACCTTCTGTGTGCAGCAGTCCCCCTCAGCCCCCCTAATACTTATCAGAGCCGTCTTTATCCAGCGATATTGCAGGAGTGTCTAAGCTGCCCAGGACTCCCCTCGTCATTGGCTGAGACAGCAGCATGGCGCGATTGGCTCTTGCTGCTGTCAATCAAAATCATTGAGACAATCGGGAAAGAGAAGGGGCGGGGCTGGGTTGCAGCTCAGTGTCTGAATGGACACAGGGAGCTGTGACTCAGTTCAGGTGCCCCCATAGCAAGCTGCTTGCTGTGGGGGAACTCAACAGGAGGGAAGGGCCAGGAGCACAGAAGAGGGATCCGAGAAGAGGAGGATCTGGGCTGCTCTGTGCAAAACCAACTGCATAGAGCAGGTAAGTATAACATGTTTATTATATATATATATTTTTTATTTTAAAAATGAGACTTTACAATCACTTTAAGTTCCACTTTAAATGCATGGGGTAAAGTAAAAGTTCACTTTAGCTGCATGCTATTTCAAGGTAAAAGTCATATTAGGTATTAGTGAAAACAACATCAGTATGAAAGCTCCAGAGCCTGCACATTTCAAAAATAAGCCGGCAAAGGCAGCTCCCGATTTTATTATATCCTCACACATTCTGTTTTTCCTGTTGCTGCCCATGTAACACATATGTGTGGCGAAAAAAGGGCAGGCTTTAAAACCCATGCATACGTCGCTGGGTGGTGCTTCCAGCACAGAGACCGAGCCGTGAAAGACTCCTCGTAGTCACTAACAATTAGTAGTTGGCGGGACTGACCCCCGATCATGTGACCACTGTGATAGCCAATCCTGGGCATACAAACCCTATTAAAAAGGATGCCAGGGCTGAGTGGGAAGCAGTTAAAGAAGTAGCTTGTGATTTTTCATGTAATGAAACAAGATCGCTGCTAGAAAACAAAGCCATTTGTGTTTGTTAATCAAACGTGCAAAATGCTTTGTTTGTGTGAATAATTCTTAAAGATGCTATTGCAATTAGTCCATGGGAATCTAGAACATACAGGAGAAGAAAGCCATAAAGATGGCCTACATTTTCTATCTAGAACACTGTACATCCGTATTTAACTTAGGAAAGAATGGGCCAATGAATATTTAAAAAAGCAATGCAGTAATGAAAGAAAGCAGCCCAGGAAGGGAGCAGAGATAGGGCTGTATATCGACTGAACAACTTCAAACCTTTACAAAGCCTGCAAGAAAAAGGTCATTTCTTAACAGGCATGAAATCAATGTTTCATTGTATAACACTGACCTATTTCTCTCTTTTAGCAGGTTGTCTTTTGTAAAGTTCTCACTGTTAGTTCAGAAGTGTGGGCTAGCTAGAAAGTACAAACTTTATCTAGATATTTATTCCTTGCAAAAACGAACAGACTTAAAGCTCAGCTACAAGCAGATAATAAAAAAAATCCATTTAACCCAGTGATACATTTAAAAAAAAAATGACATTTGATTTTAAATATAAGTAGCATAAATATCTGAATCTATCCTAAAAGCAGCCATGTCCAATCCCCTGCACAGCGACTCTCACACTGGTAGAGGGGGAGTCAGCAGAACACGAGGATGCTACTGCTGTGCAGAGCACTGTCCTTCATCAGGGTGCCGCTTCTCCTTCATTGCCTTAATCACTGGCTGCATGCTGGTTGGTGGCCAAGCTATACTGCCTAAACGCAGCAGAGAAAAGTAACAACACTGACCTCACTATGATGTCTGCCAGGAGAACCTAGATCACAAGATTGCATGAACATACTAAAAATCCCAAAGCTAATAAAATAGAGAATTTATATGTATTTTAACTGTATTTAGCTTCTTGCCTTAGCTCAGTTCCCTTTAGTCATTTTACTTACACTCCTTTGGAAAGTGTTACTAAACCCAGGACCCTGCATTCACTATATTTGGTCTCCTGCAGAACATGGAAATGCTATTATTTTAGTAAATATAAACGTTCTCAGCAGTATATAGCAGTCTTGTGAATTCTGTCAGTGTCTGTTCAAAACTTGAAGGAGGAGTTTTCATTCTACTCTGGCTGTCCTATGAGACTGTATGACTCCCGACCCTCTGTCTGGACAGTGCTGATTGGCCCTGTGCTCATCACATGCACTCCCGGAGAAAAATAAAAAGAAACTCTCTAGCAATACACAACAAACTGAGCATGTGCAGCTTGCCCCCAAGGCTTCTATCAGCAGATAGATTGGGGACAAGATCGAACAGCCTTTTTACACAATGCAGAGGATTAACCCCTTAGGTTCCACAGTGAGCATAACAAGCATTCTTTACTGCATATACAGCCTGATTTTACTGTTGTGGGTTTAGTAACACTTTAAAGAGGAATTGTACTTACATCTTAAAATTACAACAAAAGCACCTTTAGAAATGTTTAGTAATGACAATCTACAAACAGAGAATTAGGGATACTTCCAGGCATTTTATTCTTTGTATGCTTAAATTTTCTCTTCCTCCCCATTCTTCTCATGGTGACAATTTTCACTAAGGACAGATGAATCCATCTCCTTTTAGTTCCTAGAACTCTAATGGGTTGATTAGCTAAAATTGGAGAGTCCAAAATCTGGTGCAGTTTTGCACAGAAACCAATCAGTTTCCAGGTTTTTTGTCAAAGCTTAAAGTGGATGTAAACCCACCACTCACCAAGTATAAACTAATGGCACAGTATTACTGTATATATACATGCAAGCCTCCTGCATGTATCCCTACCTTGCAAATGTCACCCCTTTTCAGCTGTAGCAGCATTGCAAAACACTGGAATGCCTGTGGGTGTCTCTCTTTGCTGAAGCTCCGTGGGTGGAGTTGTGATGTCACAATAATTCCCACCCAGCTCTATACTGAGAGCTGGAGGAGAAAGGAGGGGGAGTGTGAGGCTCTTTTTGCTCCGTGCAGGAGATAAGCATAGATGAAACGTCTCCTATTTCTCCCTCAGTCAGTTTTTTTCCTACTGAAAAAAGATAAGAGCAATTACTCAGAGTTGGATTAACTCTTCGTGGCAAAACTGGGCACAGATGACATGAAATCCTCTCCTGTACAAGGTAGAAGTGTCAGTATTTTTTTCTTCCGGGTTTACATCCACTTTAATTAAATAAACTGAAGTTAGAAGCTGATTGTCTACCATGCACAGCTGCTGCAGATTATGCACTCTCCAGTTTTAGTAAATCAACCCTTAAGTCTGCTTCCTGAAACAGTGAACATCATCTGAGGGGAAAGGCACTGGCGATGTAGCCTTCTCAGGATGCAGTTGTGAGGCCAGAGTTACTTCACGAGTGCCTCACTCAAGCAGAAAGTGGGAAAAAGTAAATTGAAGTAAAAGCAAAAAATGTTTAACTAATGAAAATTAATAAAAATAAGATTTCCTATTAACATGCAGAGCTCTATAATAATCTGATTCTTAGTGAAAGGGAGGGGGAAATTATTTTAAACAGTTGAGGACAATGGACATGCTATATATGCCCAAAAAAAGTTATCCTTTCAACCTGTTGTTGTTCTGTGTCTCCCCCTCCATTTTCCGGCAATTCTAAGTTCTGAAATTAAAGTCAGAGTATTTGTGTAAATAAAGAAGTTCTAGCAGCTTCCATTGTCAAAAATACAACTGCCTGACTCAGTGTTTAGTAACACTGTTCAGATCCCAAATAGAGAATACAAACAGATTTGCAGATGCTGTCAGTTAATGCAATCTGACAAATAAATATAAAATGTGTAACTATTTAATCCAAATCATTTATTTCAGGGATTTATATGGAGCCAACAATTTACCCAGGGTTTTCATATGTTTTATACATTCATATTAGTCCCTGCCCTTAGGGAGTTTACAATCTAAGGTCCTTAACTCACAGTCATAAATACACCTATTAGGGACAATTTACCTACCAGCACATCTTTGGAGTGTGGGAGGAAACCCACAGGCACAGGGAGAACAAGCAAACTGGAGGCAGGTAGTGTCATGGTTGGAATTCAAACCAATGTCCCTAGTGCTGGCAGGCAGAGGCGCTAACCAGCTAGTGTACTACACTTTCTGTCTTCTTTCCCTTAAACTATTCGTTTTCTGCTGACTTTTTTCTTATTTCTATTTAACCACTTCAATACTATGCACTTAGAACACTTTCCTACCAGACCAATTTTCAGTTTTCAGTGCTGTTGCGCTTTGAATGGCAATTGCGTGGTCATGCGACGCTGCACCCAAACAGATTTTTTATCATTTTGTTCCCACAAATAGAGCTTTCTTTTGGTGGTATTTGATCACCCCTGCGGTTTTTATTTTTTGCGCTACAAATAAAAAAAGACCGAAAATTTTGAAAAAAAAAAATCTCTATTTTTGTCACAAAACTTAGTAAATAAGTAAATTTTTCATCGATCACTGGTGGGCACTGATGAGGCTACACTGACGGGCACTGATGTGGCAGTACTGATTGGCACCGATGAGGCGGCACTGATGAGGTGGCACTGATGATGAGGCACTTATATGCAGCAATGATGAGCACTGTTAGGCGGCACTGATAAGCAGCACTGACGGGTACTGATAGGTGGCACTGATATACAGCACTGACGGGCACTGATATGCAGCACTGACGGACACTGATAAGCGGCACTGATGGGTACTCATAGACAGCAATGATTGGCACTCATAGGCGGCACTGGGCACTGATAGGTGGGCACTGGTAGGTGGCACTGATATGTGGAACTGGTATGCATTGATAGGGGCACTGGTAAGCACTGATAGGGGCACTGGTGGGCATATATACTGATAGGGGCCCATTCCCTGGTGGTCTAGGGTGGCATCTGAAGGTGGCACTGAGTGCCATCCACATTGGGCACTATGCCTCTTACCTGGTGGTCTAGGGGGGTCTCCCTGGTGGTCCAGATCGGCTCCCTGGTGGTCCCTGGTCGGCTCCCTGGTGGTCCTGGGTGGGCACATCCCTGGTGGTCACTGGGCAGGCTCCCTGGTGGTCTAGTGTGGCGATCATAGGGGGGGCTGTGCTGATAAATCATCAGCACAAACCCCCCCGTCAGGAGAGCAGCCGATCGGCTCTCCTTTACTCAGGTCTGCGGACCCGAGTACAGGAAAGCCGATAAATGGCTTTCCTGTGTTACACTGTGACCAGCCGTGATTGGTCAAGGCTGATCACATGGTAAAGTGTTTCTGATCAAAGCGCTTTACCGAGATCGGTATTGCGGGGGGTCAGACTGACCTCCCACACCACCGATCGCCGCGATGCGCGCCCCCCGGGTGCGTGGCGGCATGTTATCCTGAGGACGTCATATGACGTCCAGTCAGGATAACTGAATCACTTCCCGGCCGTCATTCTGCATACGGCGGGTGGGAAGTGGTTAATAATCATTAATATTTAAACTTTTTTTTTTCATTTTTGTTTTATTTATTCATTTTTATGTCACATTTAAAAAAACACCAAAAAAAAAAAAAAAACAAAAACAAAAAAAAATGATTTTATTTGTAAATGACTTTGCAATGCTTTGTACCAGAATCATAATTTTAGTGTAACAAATTATGGAAATTTTTACTTTGTATCCACACTATTTTTTTAATGAACACTCGTCAAAAAAAAGTGTGTTTTATTTAGTTTTGTTACGTTTTTGTCTAAGGATTGCTTAAAAAATAAATACATAAATAAATAAATATTTTTTGCAAGACAGCATTAGAAAAAGGAAGCTTAGTTTGTACAACATTGGCTGGTCCTGATCGGTTTAAAACTAAAGCAAGCAGAGCCTGACCCTGATACTGAGTGTATTTGGGGCATTGACTGCGGTTGATTCATTCATATTAAAGCACATGTCTGTATAGCATAGCCTGGTATTGTGGGCAGTGACTGTACTCATCATACTGCCCGTTGTTGATCTTTTGAATTGGTCAGGCACTGGCAACAACAGCAGCACACTCTGTTACTATAGGGCAGGGATATGCAATTAGCGGACCTCCAGCTGTTGCAAAACTACAAGTCCCATCATGCCTCGGCCTCCGGGTGTCATGCTTGTGGCTGTCAGAGTCTTGCTATGCCTCATGGGATTTGTAGTTCTGCAACAGCTGGAGGTCCGCTAATTGCATATCCCTGCTATAGGGGGTGTGAAGGACCATTGTGGCCATTTAAGTAATTACATCCATATCACTTCTCCATACCCCAAACAAAAGCTGCTATTCTTCTTCACCTTTATTCCCTGCTTCAAATGCCCATGCAAGCCTTGCTGTAGCATATTTGCAATGTGATCAGTTTGTGGTCTGCAGAATGGGTTAAAGTGTGTGTGTAGCCAAATTTTTTTTTGTGTTTTGGATAGAGTATGAAAGGGCTAAAACCTTCCTCAGTTTATTTTTTACTTCCTTTCCCAGAAATGCAACAAGAAGTGATAGAAAATTCCTTCTTATACACTTGTCACTAGAACTGGAAGATTTATTCTTACTAAGTCTACCCTCTACGCTACCTGACACTGTTGGTTGTTTCAATGAAAGTGGTGCAATTAAAATCTTTGCATGAGCTAGCAAAAACAATGCAAAATCAACCATCTGCCCCTCCTTTTAAAGGAAGCTGCCAGGGTAGAGATATGAAAACTTTCTTGTTTAGGGCCCTTTCACACGGACAGACCAATCGGGTCTGCCTGTAAGTTTTTCAGGCGGACCCGATCAGATCCTACAGTCTCCTGTATGGATCAGCCAGTGTCATGTGTCCATTGACACCCGCCGACATCCGATTCTATCCAATCTGTTAAAAACCAACCGTTCCCCAACTATCTGAATCTGGTGGATGTGTGTAATGGGCCTTAGGCAGTTAGAAGGTCAGAGGTCATATGACAGTTGCTACATATCAGCTACCTGGCCCCACATATTATCTCCCATATTCTGTGCAATGACTGAAGTCTGGTAGTAGACGTGAAATAACTCACAGCTAAAGTGGAAAAAAACACTAAACAATTGGAAAACATAAAAATCCCTCTTAATTAAAGAGGTAAATTTCAGATTCTGCTAAAAAATGAATAAGTAGAGGTTACTTTAAATACAAAATGTATGTCAAATTGATGAATAAATCCAGAGATATAGGCAGCTGAGGTCACGTGTAAGTCCCAATTTTTCTCGGAAAACATTAACTTGTACCTACTACCCCCATTCCCTGAGCTATCTGTCTTATTCTTCACTGTGACAAGTGGTCTCACTGGCCAATGGGGAAGAGGAGGTCAAATTACTTTTACACCAAAAGTCAAGATCCTCACATAAATTCAGCTACTTGTATCTCTAGATTTACAGATTGTCTTTACAAGTAACTACCTCTATTTGCGCAATTCTTCATCATATGCTCAGGTTGAACAGTCATGATTATAACAGATTTCCTTGCTCATCTTTCAAATTAATTTAATATTGTAGTACTAGGCAAAGCAATAATCATGAACTCATTAAGTGGAATTTATTACCTAACTTTTTCCTTTGCGTTTGTACATGCTCCCAAAGTGTCTACTGCACTCAAGAGGAAAGGCTCGGAATTTACTTGCAGCCCCCAAGGAGCTGACCCAACAAGACACACATTTATTGTAATGCATAACAGATACATCGAGCCTCATGATTCAAAAAATATTCTAACGAAAAATGTTCATGTTATCCACAGCAACCAATCAAATGCATTGATTTATTTTCAAACATGCACTATAAAACCTGACAATTGGAACCTAACTGGTTTGGAGCACTTTTCACAGAAGAGTTTTCAAGCATGAATCAAGAATGACCAGACCTAGAATACAGATGGACTTACTGGTTACTTTGATATTTAAGCAATGGGAAACAAAAGCAGACAAAAAGTGCCTATAAAAATGGCAGTCTTCTGATCCTTCTATATTCAGCCACATTAGGCAAAATGATCTGTTGTCTATGGGCCACTCACAGACATTACTGATTGAGACTCATCAGAAAGAACGATTTACTCAATTATAAATCCTTGCACTCCTCATTGTTTTTCCCAGCCAAGCTGCTACTGAAGATGTCTGCAGCACCCAACCCCCTGCCCTACACTGGTGGTCATCATAGAAGTAACTCACTACATTTGTGGTTAGGTAGGCTATAAAGTAATTTGCCACTGCTCTCTTCTCAGAGTGTAGAAATGTCATCAGCACACTAAGGATGCCTCAAAAACATCAAAAGCTTTATTGTCGTGGTCACATAGTAAACATACAGCAACGTTTTGGAGCCACGCAGGGCTCCTTCTTCAGGCAAGTGTGCTGACAACATTTCTTCACTCCGATTGTCTATGCCTGCGGTCATTACAGCACCCAGCATTTTCAATTAGTGTGGGTGGGGAATATTGCATTTGCTCTCTTCTTGGGCAACCCCTAGAAATCTCTGGAGGAACCCCAGGGTCCCTGGGATGCTGGTTGAGTAGCACTAGTCCATATAGTAAATTTGGAGTAAAATTATTCACCTCCGAGAAAATTAGATCACTCATTATAAGGGTTTTTTTGGCTACTCCTGGACCAGCTGTGGCTTTAGAGTTCAGTGAATGCACGTTGGTTAAACTCCAAGAACTATAGTCTTTTTATATCCTGACTAACTATACAGCTATGGACAGTTGCCCAATGCAACCACAAGTGCTCTTTGCATATTCTTAATGTACTTTTCACTGCTTTATTGAATAAAATAACCTATGGACAGTTGCCCAATGCAACCACAAGTGCCCTTTGCATATTCTTAATGTACTTTTCACTGCCTTATTGAATAAAATAACCTATGGATAGTTGCCAAATGCAACTACCAGTGCACTTTGCATATTCTTATTGTACTTTCCACTGTCTTATTAAATAAAATCACTTATGAATAAATTAAGGTAAAGCTGGAGCAGTTATATTTTGAAGTAGGTGAAAAGAGGCTTGTAATCTTGTGGAACAAAATAATGTTTCTGATGTATTTTTAACACTTATGTGATCCCACTTGAAGCTGTCATCAGAAAAATGCTTCCTCTGATCCCCTAAGTGGCTTCTTTAAATGCTCTTGAAATATACATGTGTACTGGGACTGTGCTTTATGTCACAGGCAATCCCTTTCTAATTCTGCAAATAATTAAAAAATAATTGCCCTAACATTGATGAATTGTTTACCCCCTCAGACTGAATGCATTGTATCAATGTAGTCCACAGTGACCAGATTCTTTGCTTTCTCTGAATAATGAAAGCAGATTGGTTGATGGGGCCACCTGACTGGTGCTGCCAGTAAAAATTTACTTATTTCCAATATTATTAACAGGAAAGAGATTGTAAGGTCGGCGTTAAAAAAAAAAAAGAAAAAAAAAAAAGCTGTCTGTACAGTAGTGACAAGATTCCTGGTCCATATGGACATTGTCTCTACCTATATAAAGTGTAATGAATGTCTTTTCATTCTGAACCTTCCTGTTTTTTTTGTTTTTTTTTTAATGGTGGGGAAAAAGGGAAAGCCACAATTGCATTTATGTATTTTTTGTTATATATTTTCAATAAGAATAAACATTTTTTATTTTGCCTGATGCCCAGTTTCATGGATCAAAATCAAGCAACTGACCGAGAAATGTTATTAAAGAACAATTATCAAAATCACTTCTTTGATAAATGATAATTAAAAAAACAATACATTTTACTGTATACATTCAGCCAGGAGAAGAAGTTAAACAAGCCCCATGGAAGTCTATGGGGCAGTAATGTGCCTGCGCAATCATGAATTAGAGGACTTCCAGCGTAAAACTATGTAGGCCATGGTAGGTGGATTTCAATAGGTATATATATATATCTATGAAGGGTGGTGCTGTGAGAATTTGTTTAGTGCTTCCCTTCTTAACTTTGAGGATGAATTGGTCCACAGTGTCTAAAGCTATATAGGTTAATGATGGCTTATTTTGGATATTATTAACTGCTTGTTAAGATATGTAAATAAGTCTACCATTGGCACAAGTGAAGAGTGAAATGACGTGGCATATCTTGCATGAAAAGATGTTCACAATTCTCAATTATAAAATGCGCAAGTTTTAACAGGTGTGGGCCCACTGGATCAAACACTACTTACCTAGGGACCTTGATGACTCATTACTGACCATATTCACTCTATGGCAAGGTTACTTTGACTACTCAAAGCCACTGCCGGCAAACCTTTCCGCTCCACCTTCCACCCACCTTGACCCCATATTGTGCCTCTCTCATTTTCTTTCTTTTCTTCTTGTTCTCCATCTTTCTTGCTGGTCACTACTAGGGAAGAGCAGATGAGTCAGTTCTCACCAAGGTTCCCGCAAACTCTAGAATATTTGATCATTCTTCCCTGGCAAGGTACCCCCCATATTGAGGGCACGTGGCCTGGTATGGTTTGGAGGGGGATGTGCATGCTCATTTTTCCTTTGTAAAGGTCAATGCTGCTGCAGCACTTTTTGCACATCACAGAGATGCACCCCATTCACAGGCAGCATTAGGGCACCCCCATGTTATTAAAAAGAATTCAACATCTTTAATGTTTTACATTAGACATTTAAAAATTACTGCTCCTACTCAAATGGAATGTTTCAATTTTTTTGTGCACTGTTACTCAGGGCAATGTCTCCCCCCAACATGCTATTCTTTTTGACAACCTCTTGCCCAGAAAATGGGCATTTTTATTTTGACCCATTGACCCATCAAGTCCCATTGATTTTAGTGGGGCTCAGGTTTGGCGGGTGCACTTCTTTGAAATTTGCAAAAACCTTGCTCAAAACTAACCCAGGACAGTTTGGTCCATCCTTAGGCACCGCAACACATGAGCATTTCGGTGCATTAAATTCAGACGGTTAAGGTGTATTTTTGTCATAACCACGGAATGGCTGCGAAGCAGCCCCATACTAATTTTTTTTAGAAAAAAAATAAAGCATGTCACATTCAGCAGGCAATGCCATCTGCTGCTGCGCCACATAGAGGTGGATGGAATAAGGCCCCAACCATGTCCAAGGGACAGAGCTGTTGTAATTAAAAGGGATTTCAGGGTAAAATCCCTCTTAAACTGGCATGAGGCAGGAGGTGGCATATCTTGGACCAGGCACTGCCGACAATGCAAGCCACAGTCGATCATCAGTCAACAGCTAGGTCCATGCGAAAGAAGCCTTACTTACAGCATCTCAGTTGACTTTCTCTTTGTTGGTACCTGATGCCTAGATTACAGAAAGGGCTTTCGTAGCTATAGACTGGCCTTGTTTTGTGCTTTGATTGCTGTATATGTGCCTTTTGTAATGTGTGCCTAACGTGCACTTACTCTTCAAAACAACGCTTTCACCTATGATTATGTTGTAAAAGCACAGTGTTAATCTCCAACACTATATAAATATAAAAATGCATTGTGATAATATAATTTTTAATGTTGTGAAGTGCCCTGCCAAGAAAAACTATTTGTCTCCGATTGGATGCATGTAGTATTGCCACTGTTATGTGAGTTGCAGCCAGAGGCCTGACGTCACCGTGGACTGTCCATGCAGTAAGTACCGATATATTTTCTGCATTTTACAAACATCCATAGTTAGTGTTAAATTACAGTTTCTAAACAGTTTCATTGAAGCGCAAATACACATCCTAATTTATTATGCATATGAATAAAATAAATAGCATTTTAATGGCCTTATGTGTATTTTTCACACGTTTCTATTGAATTATTTAAAGGTCAATAATGTTATCTGTGATTAGAAAGAAAACAATCAATACCTCTGTGTACTCAAACTAGCTAATACAAGTAGTAAGAATACAGACAGTATTACGTGATTTATTGCTGAATGGTGGATGGGAATAGAATAATCAATGAATACATTTATTTTAGTGTTACTAAACCCACAACAGTAAAATCAGTCTCTATATGAAGTAAAGCATGCTTGTTATACTCACTGTGGAACCAAAGGGTTTAATCCTTCACATTGTGTAAAAAGGCTGTTTGATCCTGTCTTCTCTGATCCTCCCCTTCTTTCACAGTCCCCAATCCATCTCCTGGTAGAGCAGAGCCTTTAGGGCACTCTGCACATGCTCAATTTGGTGTGTATTGTTACGAGTTTTTTTTTTTTCTTAGGAGGGTGCATGTGATCAGCACAGGGCCAATCAGCACTGTCCAGACGGAGAGTCAGGGGTCCTGCAGCCTCATGGGACAATCAAGGGAGAATGAAACCTCATCCTACATGCTTTAACCAGACACTGATAGAAATCACAAGACTGCTACAGTATACTGTTGAGGAAAAAATGTATTTAGCCATTTATATTTACTAAAATAACTGTATTTCCATGTTCTGTTTACTGTAGAAGAGCAGATCTAGTGAATGCAGGGTCCTGGGTTTAGTAACACTTTAAAGTCTATTTTTCAGACCCCATCCCTGCAAATGATATTAATTAAACTACATATATGTATATTTTAACCTAGGAATAAATGGCAACTCCAGGCAGTAAGAATTCAGGCAGTAAACTACTACTGCCATCTAGAATGAACAGTCAATTCTTTCAGAACCTCTTCTCAATTTAACCACTTAACAACCGCGCCATAGCCGAATGACGGCTACATCGCGGTTTGTCAATTCTGGGAGGGCATACAATGACGTCCTCCCAGAATCTCTTGCATGCCCCCAGAGGACCCAGCGCATCACAGATCACAGTAAAGGGCCAATGGCAGCGGCCCTTTACCACGTCATCGCTACATCGAATGACGGAGTGATCAGATGTAAACAAGCTAGCGCATGCCCGGCTTATCTCTCCCCTCTCCATACCAATCGGTACAGTGCGAGAGGAGAGAGATCGGATGCAACAGTGCTGTGGGCTGGATATGTAGTGCCCACAGCCACCCACTCTGTGCCCATTCTGTGCCATCCATCCATGCTCAGCCATCCTCCGCCATCCATGCTCAGCAATCCATCTTCAGCCATCCATCCATGCTCAACCATCCATGCCCAGCCATCTGTCCTCAGCCATCCATCGTCCGTCTTTCAATGCTCAGCAATCCATCCTCCACCATCCATGCTCAGCCATCCATCCTGAACCATCCCATCCATGCTCAGCCATCCTCATCCATACTCCGCCATCCCCATTCATACTCAGCCATCCCTATGCATACTCAGCTATCCCCATTCATACTCAGCCATCCTCATCCATCCCAATCCATGCTCAGCCATCCCCATACATGGCTCTTCCATCCACATTCATGGCTCAGCCATCCCCATCCATGCTTATCCATCCCCATCCACGGCCCAGTCATGCTCATCGATGGCTCATCCACCCCTTTCCACGGCTCATCGATCCCCATTCACGGCTCAACCATCCCCATCCATGGCTCATTCATCCCTACCCATGGCTCATTTTATGTCTCATTCATGCTCATCCATGCCATAACAGTTCTCATCCTGTCACTACAGTGCCCATCAGTGCCACTACAATGATCATCGATGCTACTACAGTACCTCACAATAGGTAGTCAAATTATATTTGAAATGTATGGCCCTATAACACCTCCCTGCGTGTCGGGCCTCTGTATGTGGCCAGGATGTGTAAAAGTCTCACACATGTGGTATTGCCATACTCAGGAGGAGTAGCAGAATGTATTTTGGAACAACACAAGCAAGGAGAGGCGTCTCTAAGTGTAATAAGCAAATTAAATTTATTAAAAAATGTTTAAAAGCACTCACATGGGTAAAAAAGAAAGTGGCATCAAACCGACTAAAAAGAAAGGCAGACCACCATCACTCCCATGGTCTCGGGAGCACCAAGCCGCTAAAAGAGTCCTCCGTCCTCCACCGCTGTGAGGTGGAATAGCCGGCTGTGTGCGGTATCAGAAGCGAGGTCTGGAACGCACCGACTCCCTCTAGCAGCCTGATGAAGTAGCACAGGACCCTCACCATCGGACCTGTACGCTAATGAAATGCGTCGCATTTCATGACGCCATCACCCCTGGACTGTATCCAAGCTGCGTTCCGGACCTCACTTCTGATACTGCCACACACGGCTATTCCACCTCACAGTGGTGGAGGACGGAGGACTCTTTTAGCGGCTTGGTGCTCCCGGGACCATGGGAGTGATGGCGGTCTGCCTTTCTTTTTAGTCGGTTTGATGCCGCTATCTTTTTTACCCATGTGAGTGCTTTTAAACATTTTTTAATAAATGTAATTTGCTTATTACACTTAGAGGCGCCTCTCCTTGCTTGTGTTGTTTCAGTGTACTGGTGGACCGTGGGATCCGGGCCCACCCACTCAAGGCTGCCCTCGGTGTCTTCTCCTGGATTGATCATTTTCCTCCATTCACTCCACATCAATTTTCCAGTTGGACTTTTTTTCTTGTCAACATTTAGTTGCAACCTATTCGCTTCCCCTTGTTCTGGACGGTAATAGTTTATAAATATATATATATATATATATATTTATTATTATCAATTTTATTTCTGTATTATTATTTTCATTTTAATTTAGTCCTATTGAGTTCTGGTTCTATGTCTATTGATTTGCGCCCCAATACTTGTCTATAGAATGTATTTTGGGGTGTCATTTTTGCTCTGTGCGTGCTATGTGGTAGAAATATTGTATAAATTGACAACTTTGCGTAAAAACATGTGGTTTCATTTTCTTTCCACATTTCCCAAAAACTTGTGGAAAAAAAATGACACGTTCAAAAGACTCATTATGCTTCCTAGAATATACGTTGGGGAGTTTACTTTCCAAAATGGGGTCATTTTTTGGGCGTTTCCAGGACCTTTAAAAGTACAAGAGGTAGTCAAGAAATGAAATGTGTATTTTATGTCCCTAGAACGCCTGATGGTGCTCTCTGCATGTTGGGCCTCTGCATGTGGCAGTAGCAGAATGTATTTTGGGGTGTAATTTGTGGTATTACAAATAACATAAATAACATAAACTGTTAATATGACAATTTTTTGAAAACAAAATCTTCATTTTGCAAACAACTGTGGGAAAAAAATCACAACTTCAAAAAATTCATCATGCCTCTTACTAAATACCTTGGAATGTCTACTTTCCAAAAAGGGGTCATTTGGGGGGTATTTGTACTTTCCTGGCTTGTTAGGGCCTCAAGAAATGAGACTAAATAATGTGCACGGATTTGGATTATTTATACCAGATATGTAGCACTATACATTTTAGCCAAAATGTATGAAGAAAAATTACTAATTTTATATCAGAAACAAAGAAAGCATATGCATATGTTTTACAAAATGTTCAGTATTTTTTAATTTATAGCACAAAAAATAAAAAACCCAGTGGTGATTAAATACCCCCAAAAGAAAGCTCTATTTGTGTGAAAAAAAGGACAAAAATTACAGTGTACAGAGTATGACTGAGTAATTGTCATTCAAAATGTGAGAGCACTGAAAGCTGAAAATTGGTCTGGTAAGCAAGGGGGTTTAAGTGCCCAGTGGACAAGTGGTTAAGGGTATTTGGGGAATGTGGGGTTGCATTTCTAAGTAATCTTTGTTGACATTTTATTAACTTTTTAAGACAATACTGTGGTACTGCAAAAAGTCCTTAGCACCTTAGCTGGATAAAGTGTAATCAATGGTATTGCTGTCCCTGAAAAAAGGCAGCTATGTGAAAAGTAGTATGTTCTCCCAGCCCAGCACCTCTGGTAAGGAGGCAGCCTCGTTGCATTATGGGACCTCTTTTTTTATGCTTAAAAAAGGTAACTTCTGCTCATTAATGTTATAATCCATAATTTAATAAATGCACCCTCCATTTCACATTCTCGGCATCAGGGAAATGCCAGAAGGAGCTGTCAATGCCAGGATGATCTAAAGAAGGCCCTGAAGAGTTGCATTCTTAGGCCTCATGTACATTGCTGCTGGTAAACAAACGTTTAGGAGCAGTGGGGCATTTTTTTCAGCTGCCCCTGAACTCTCCTCTGTTATCTTATCAGTACATTTACACAGGGTTGTTTAAAGTCATTTTTAGGCAGTTGAGTTTAGAAGCATTTTTTGGAAAGCAAAAAAATGCATTCATGACAGATGTTCAGAGGCATTTGAAACGTCAAATGCCTGTAACAGCTTGTAAACACGGTAACTCGCGTTTAGCAGCGTTTCGTTTATAGGTGTCTTTCATTTAAAAAAAAAAAAAAACGCTTCTAGACGTAAACGCAGGTAAACAGACATTTTTAACTGTCGATTTGTAGCTGTCAAGTAAATTCCTTCAGAAGAGGTTAGACAACGTCCTGTGTAAGCCTAAAAGCAGGACTTCAGTCTTTCAATCACATTAAAGTTGAACTTTACCCATTCTGTAACAACTTTTGTATTAAACTGTATTGTAATTCTACTATCCCCCTTAATATTGTAAAGCGCTGCGTAAACTGTTGGCGCTATATAAATCCAGTATAATAATAATAAATGTTCTTTAGCAGGGAACATACATTGCACATGAATAATTATGCTACCAAAATGAGTGTGTGCTTTAAATTGCCTCCAGCTATGCTCCTGTTTCTTCGTGCTGGAGGCTGCCATTTTGCTGAAGTCCAGGAAGTCCAGAGAACCTGAGCAGCAGTAAATCTTCAGACTGTCGGCAGATTGGCATCTAGTGGCTCTAATTTTCAGCACAGTGCCCAAAATATATAAAGCAACTGCGCATGTGCAGGGTAGAGTGATTTAAAACAGTATAGACATTTATTTTTAATGTTTTACATAGCTATACTTGCAAAAGGGGCCAGCCTGAAGTGATCTAGCGGGACTTTATTTTCTGACTAAAGTTACACTTTAACTATTTTTAATCCTTATGCTGCTATCTTTTTTACATTTCTTCAGTTGCTTCCTGGTTTTCGGCTTAGGTCAAAATGATGTCATACATTTCAGGTGTCTTCATTGGCATTTCTTTCTTACATCTGAAGGAGGGCTTTCTGAGCTAAGCACACCTTCTGCCTTCATGCCTGAGTTAAGGGCAGATGGATTCTAGGAAGTAAATGGTACATGTATCATCTGCCCTTACTCAAGATGGTTGCTGCTAGAAATGCCAAAAACAACAATTTCTGCAGCAAGGAAAGTGCGTGATAATGGGGATAAAGAGTCCATTTTGGAAATGCAGTGGTAATATAAATATCTCAGTCCATAAACAAGTCCATAAATTTGTGATCAGTAAGGACAAAAGGCAACAGCTATCCTTAGAGTATAGCTAGCTCTGCGGGGTAAGTCAAGGGAAGAGAAAACGAAACGCCACCTAAGTGTAGCAGTTAAAATATACTTTAATGCACAATGGTTAAAGCAACTCACAAGTTTGTGTAGTAAAATGTGCTCATCAGAACATGGGAATGCCGCTCTGGTCTGTCCTGCAGGTATCGTTTTGTGCCACAGAGTGCCAGGCAGCTCCCTGGCACAACGTGGAACCTGTGGGATGGACCAGAGCAGCGTTCCCATGTTCTGATGAGTGCATTTTACTACACAAATTTATGAGTTGTTTTAATCATTGTGCATTAAAGTATATTTTAACTGCTACACTTAGGTGGCACTTCCTTTTCTCTTCTGCTGCTAGAAATGCTGCAGAGTGTTTTTAAAAGTGATTTCTCAACAAAATAAAGCATGGACACATAGATGGATAGTCGAATTTACTTTGAATATTAAAAAGTAATTAAATTGTGTTTTCAGTTTGTGGTGCTCTGATAAAGTTTAGTTCTGAATGATAGTAGAGCAGATCTTGCAATGATGAACGTATATGACTTATTGAATTTATGTGCAACCTGTAGGCTGGTCTAGTATTTCTGGAGGAGAGCAACCAGTGTTTGACCAAAGGGTAAGTAACATATCAATCCAGGGTGTGGAGGACTGCAGTGGAAGGTTCATGGCATGGTAACATGTTTTCAAGTTTTTAACTTAAAGCATTTGTTACCCCAACACTTCATATTCCTGAAATGTGCCTGCTGTACCATATACTTATCCTGTTCTCTTTGTATTGCTTCCTTTATATGAAATCTCTGGTGTTCCTGCTAGTCCGCTTGCTTTCCTATTAAAAACTGACCACGCTAAGCAGGAGAACCCACCAAGGCCAGTTTTCTAGCTGTGCTGGGAACTTAGTATGCTCTCCTCCAATGATCAGACTTGTCTTGACATGCCCCTGCTGCACAGCCATTCACTGGCAAGCTCAGTGTGCTGCTGCTTCTCCTCCCCCCAGTTCTTATGCAGCTGAGAGCAGAGGGAATGTGATCACTTATAAAAAAGGAAAAAAAGGTATTTGTAATATTTTTTTACATCTATACACACGTGTTTTACATTTCATTTCTGTTTTAAACTGAATGGGTTGTTTTACAAGGTGATCATTTACAATCGTTTTAAGGTGCCATTTAGAAAAAAATGATAGTGATATCCATGGGGATTTAGCCAGCTGCAGAAAATGAATGCCAGAATGAAAAGTAGCCTCGCCTACAAGGTACACTGGCGTCCCTGGAGGAAGTTATAAATGCAGCATTTACATGTTTGACTGGCGTATACCTTCAGTCTTGAGTACTTTCAGTTATTATCTCTTCATTCAAAACAGTTAGTAAACGGCGTACCATCTCCTCTCTGCCTCCTCGTACTCATTGCTCTAAAATATTAAATATGTACGAGGATATTAAGCACTTGAGGTAGAGAACAGTTTCATTAAGTCAGCAAGAAAATGAATCGTTGCTGCTGTAAATAACGCATGTGACAGTCTTCCCAATAGGAGTTTTGCAGAAGTTTTCATTAACTGGAGGATTAGACTCTTGCAGATGTAAATACGATCTCGCTTGAGTCTAACTCATAAAACTTGTAGAAACACTAATGGTTTATGGGTGGCTTTAAAATTATATTAAAGCGATACTAACGTCTCATTTTTTTAATTAAAAAAAAGAAAAAATGTGTCATACTTAGCTGCTCTGTGTAAGGGTTTTGCACAGAGCAGCCCGATCCTCCTCAGCAGGCGCTCCAGGCCCCTCTCTCCTGCCAAGTGCCCCCACAGCATGCAGCTTGCTATGGGGTCACCCGAGCTGAGCCATTGCTCGGTGTGTCCATTCAGACACAGAGCCGTGGTTTGGCCATGCCCCCTCTCTCTCCTCATTGGCTCACTGACTTTGACAGCAGCAGGAGCCTATGGTGCCCCGCTGCTGTCTCAGTCAATGAGGGAGAGTCCCGGACAGCCGAGACTTGTGCATTACTGCTGGCTCGAGATGTAAGTATGAAGGGGACTGCTGCACACTGAAGGTTTTTTATCTTAAATCCCTGTATCCCCTAGTCTGGTAAGTAACTATTGGCATATTATTTTCTTCAGTGATTCCAGTGATAAGACCTTATTAGCAAAATGTCTGGGTTAGGTTCTGTCCACCTTGTCTGACTTCTATGCAGAGGCGTAACTAGAACATTCAGGGCCCCGGTGCAAGAAATTATGAAGGGCCCCCCTGACCCCTGGCCCACGGCCCTTCCCTCTTCCAGCTGATCCTGAGGCCCTTTACTCCCATTGTGGGTCCCTTTACTATGGTCCTGCAGCAGGCCCCCTTTCTGCCATCTTGGTTCCTCTAAATGCCATCCCCACCATCCCTCCTATTCAGATGTACAAGGGAGGCACATGGGCCCCCTGGAGCATGGGGCCCGGTTGCAATCGCAAAGCTTGCAACCCCTATCGTTACGCCCCTGCTTCTATGGAAGGGGTATTCTGACCTGTCTTGCTGTATTCTTCAATATAATCAAAAACATTCACCTGTGCGATATTCTCACGAAGGTCACAGCAGCTGTGCAATGCTGGAAACTCAGGAGAAATCTCACTATTGGAATATCTAATATCTATTATCTTTACTTGGAGGACATGCCTTTGTGAATCCAGATTTCTCATGTCTGTGCACCATAAGGAAGAACGGGATAGCCTCTAGGTAAGTTTGCCCAGTTAAACGCAAAAGCATATCCCACTGTTAGTGATCTCAAAATGGTAAGATGCACAATGCAGAGGCTCCTCAACAGAGCTTTTACATAGATTTGCAAATGTAATCAGACTTTTCAGTCCAGTTATCTCCTATAAATAACCCTATACATTAAAGATAGACAGCGTCAGGTATCGATTGGTACCACTAACTGGGTAATCTATCACTCCCGAGGGCCTCAGAAGCCCCTGGGCCTAGGAAAGCCTGCAGTATGTAACTAATCCTTATGATGAGACATCCCTCCACTGTGCACTACAATGGAGTTCATTGAGCTGCTTAGGTGAAATTTTCTTGAAAAAAAAAAAATACCACTTTCTTTATTTGGAATATGTATTTTTTGGGTGAATTTAGGGTAGCTTAGTTTATCCTATGTTGTTTTCTGCATTCGGTTTTTTTGTTTTAAGTACCTTTGCTTTAATTTTTTTTAGGTCTTTTTGTTGTGGAATATTAAGGCTACGGAGGGGGCATTATTGGCACAAAAACAGGTAAAGAATATATGAAAGGAGCTTCTGGAACCATTTAAAGCCCAAATGCATCCCTTAAAGCAGGGCTTTACAAATTTGCTTTGATTCTAGGAGCCAGCTAAAAAAGTTAGGAGCCAGTTTTTTTTAGCGTAGCGTGGGGTTGTCAGTGCCCGGGGTAAGGCAAGTCATTTGCACCCCCCCCCAACCCTAACTTACTCAGACAATAATTCCAACGTAACATCAGGGTTATAGGCTGGCCAGAAAGAGTGACACTAAAAATCTGTTATAGGGGGAAACTCCTTATTATGCCTAATGCATCATGACTGCAGCATGAAAACGCCCTTATCTGCTGCCTAATGGAGCTTAAGGGTGGCAAAAACATGTCTCTACTGCATATTTTTACCACCCAACTGCACATCTAAATGAAGCCTTAGTGACACTTTAAATAAAATACAAAAAAAGTGAAAGACGTATTCCAGTTCTGCTGATCTTCTGCTGCCTCTTTGCAGCCACTTCTTGCCTACATGTGTGTTCCCCACATTGACTATTTATTGCTCTGGTGGGTTGCCGGTCACCATGAAATACTGGAGCCCAGCTGCACATAAAGAGTGGTAATTGTTGATGATACACAGGGCTTTATTAGAGGACATAGAAAAAGACTTTTCTGCATATCCAGCTGCCTCTTCTTCCCTCCTCCACCTCACAGCACACAGTAGAGCTGCACTATTCTGACTAAAACGAGAATCACAATTTTGTTGCTTAGAATAAAGATCATGATTCTCGCCGTGTAACATCATCTTTCACACTATACAAAAAAAATGGGCTTACTTTACTATTTATTTTTTGTAATTCATTAAAGTATATTTTTTTTCCAAAAAAATGCATTTGAAAGACCGCTGTGCAAATACCGTGTGACATAAAATAATGCAACAGCCGCCATTTTATTTTCTAGGGTCTCTGCTAAATATATATATATATATATATATATATATATATATATATATAAATATATATATAATGTTAGGGATTTTAAGTAATTTTATAGCAAAAAAGACTGGATTTTTACTTGTAAGCAACAAATGTCAAAAAAGGTTTAGTCTGGTTAAACTTCCCTCGTCTACAGACTTCCTTTGATAAATGAATGAAAACATACTTTTGTATCTTTTGTGTTTATAGTTATCAGTGATATTGCGAGAACTTGGCAGACTGCCCGGAGTTTTGTTTATATTTAACAGCTGTCAGCTAGCCTCAGGCAGAGAATGGCTCTTCACTGAATCGGAGATGTGGTTAGATAGTAAGGGGAGAGAAGGATTGGGTGCCACTCACCAGGACGCGATTTCTGGTCGTCATGGGATTGACGAGCCCTGCCTTAACCACTTGCCGACCGCCAACCGCAGGTTGACGGCGACAAAGTGGTGCGATATCGCAAATCGCCGTCATATGACGGCGGCTGCGAGATCGAGCACTGTGAGCATGCGTGCGCCGCCGCGTGCTCACTGTGTTCGGGAGGGCCAGGGAGCGGGTGCAGCGGCCTCGATCGCCGCCGGCTACCCGTGATGCCCCCCCCCGGAGTGAAAGAACGGAGGTCCGTGTAAGTAAACACGGACCTCCGTTCTGTGAAGGGGGAAGGGCTGTGATCACAGCCTTCCTCTACATGGAAGCTGTGGTCACTTCCCTTCCCCTGCTAGGGCAGTCCCCCCACAGTTAGAACACGCCCAGGGAACATAGTTAACCCTTAGAGCCCCCCTGCAGGTTAACCCCTTCACTGCCAATGGCATTTACACAGTAATCAGTGCATTTTTATAGCACTGATCGCTGTATAAATGCCAATGGTCCCAAAAAAGTGTCAAAATGGTCCGACATGTCCGCCCCAATATCGCAGTACCGCTAAAAATCGCAGATCGCCGCCATTACTAATAAAAAATTAAAAATTAATAAAAACCCCACAAATGAATTCTCATCATCCGTAAACGCGGCCACTTTTGCGCAAACCAATCAATAAACGCCGATTGCGATTTTTTTTATCGCAAATATGAGGAAGAATATAAAACGGTGAAAAAAAATGTTTTTTTATATTTTTTTTTTGGATTTGTATTTTAGCAAAAAGTAAGAAATTTGGGTTTTTTTGCAAAATTGTCGCTCTTCTTTTGTTTATAGCGGCGATCAGAAATGACGCAGCGATGATCAAATACCACCAAAAGAAAGCTCTATTTGTGGGGAAAAAAGTACGCAAATTTTGTTTGGGTACAACATCGCACGACCGCGCAATTGTCAGTTAAAGCGACGCAGCGCCTAATCGCAAAAAGGGCTCTGGTCCTAAAGTGTGAAATCCTTCCGGGGCTGAAGTGATTAAAGTCTCCATTTCTCCTTGCCCAATGATTTTTCTGAAGTCTTCCAAATCTTAAAGAATGGAAACTTCTCAAGTGTCTGTTTACACCTCCACATTTGCAGTATCGTAGAGAATATTGGCACATTTTGCTATCAATGTTGTGTATGCTTATTTCTAATGGACCCCCCAACATACATCCATGAATCAAAAAATGTATATGACCCACCAAAATGTGTACATCATCAGACTACTTGGTAATATTGTGAAATATTAAGGCTGAGGGGCATTATTGGCACAAAAAACAGGTACAGAATATATGAAAGAAGCTTCTGGAACCATTTAACGCCCAAATGTGTTCCTTAAAGTCCCCAGAAGACTCTGTAATTTCTCCTTGCCCACTGATTTTTCTGAAGTCTCCAACATTTTAAAGAAAAGAAACTTCTCAAATGTCTGTTTATACCTCCACGTTTGCAGTATCCTAGTGAATATTGGCACATTTTGCTATCAATGTTGTGTATGCCCATCCATTTCTAATGGACCCCCCAACATACATCCACGCATCAAAAAATGTACATGACTCACCAAAATGGGTGTGCAGACCACTGTGATTCCATAAATCTGCAAATCAGGGTAGTTTTTGACGGGTATTGAGGCAGAAACGGGCACACAAAATACATGCACAATCCAGTGCTCTAACAGGTGTCCAAATGCACAATAATAGTGAACGAAGCCTTATGGTCCACTCAAACTCCTCTCCACCTACATTTAATGACCAGGAAGAGAGCAGAGGAGAGCTCTATCCTAGATCTCAGAGGGAGAAAGCCGAGTGAGCTCTGTGTGCTAATTTGGACTCAAGGATCAAGGTTTGCACTCCGCTTATGTTTTGTGGGAGTCGGGGACAGCCCCACACTGTATAGAGAGGAACCTGATTGTTTAGTTTAGTGCCGGACAGTGAGGTTTTGCTTTCAGGTTTTTTTTATGTGTTTAGATCTTGCAAACCTGTGATAATAAACCTGGCAAGCCACCAGATTTTAAAGAAACTGACCTCCATGCTGTATCTTTTCCTCTGAAAAGTGATCCCCACGAGCTAATCGCCCACACCCCGTACACATGGGCCGAATGTTGGGTGGCATTGGCCCGTTCAATAGAAACCGGCTGATGTTTATACCGTGTGTACTGCAGCTGGTCCAACCTTCTGTTGAAGGAACACGACGGAAAAAGGTCTGTCAACCGGCTCCCGATCGGCGCTCTCAGCCATTGACTGGGAGCGCTGACTGGAGTGTTCCGGCAGGAGGGCAGTCCTCCATCCAAACACAAAAGAACAGCAGAGGAGATTGTCAGTTTTTTTTCCCATTAAGCCCACTGGGTTGAATAAAAACAAAAACTAGCACTGTGTACTAGGTTTTAAAGTCAACTGGTCATAATCCTTCGCTACAATCTGAGAATATGTTGACTAAATACACATACAATCCATAATGCATATAGAGAACTTATTTTTAGTTAGGTTTTTTAAAGTTGCCCGAGTCTCTATTGTCTCTATTGGGTCTCCTCATTTAGCAGATAATTTCCACTTATTTCCTATTGTGTTTCTAGAACATGAAATTAAGGGAAATCTCACGGGGCACAGAAGGAAAAAAAAAACCTAACAGGGATTCTAACTGTTTTTTAATCGAAAACTAAAGAACAAAAAAAATGCCTATAGATGTACTTAAACAAAATTTGGGATAACAAGTTGGATTGAGGGCCCATTGCATTGCAGTAAAATTATTATATATATATTTTTTTTATTATTATACAGGATTTATATAGCGCCAACAGTTTGCGCAGCGCTTTACAATAGTTGTTACATTGCGGTAACAAGTGAATGGGTCCAAATTTGAGCTGTGGGTGTGCCTGAGAAATCTAAACATGTATGGCTAGCTTTACAAGTCCTATCCCTTCACCAACCTGTGTTTGGACAGTGGAAGGAGAAGCAGCAGACCGATAAGTTCATCTCTCTGCTCTCTCCTTCTATCAGCATGTCCATTGTTAGCACTCCTGTCTTAGCTCTCCTGTACAGGGACTGCAGGGCACTGATACAGAGTCATATCTAGGTACTTACGCTGCTTGCTTTTAATAAAATAATATAATAAATAATATATGATTTTTTTTACATCTGCCTGGATTTCACTTTTAACATGTCCATCCTGAAACAAATGATTTCATTACCTTACCATATCAATAAGTCACAAAGGTGGAGTTGTGATTTAATAGGTTTTACTGCTAACAACTGAACATTTGCTAAGCTTTAAGAATCAATAACCAATTTAGGATAGCAAGACATCAGTTCTTAGAAATCTGGTGGTAGAAATTACGATGTTCCCTCATTTCTCTCCTACCCTGTAGTTTTACCACTTCCTGCCCAATTCTATATTCTGCTCCGTGAGCACCAATGATGCCTGTTTATAAGAGGTAATGCCATTCAAATGAGCAGTGGACTGTGCAAACACCATCTTGCTGGAGGACGCTGCAGATGGTCAGCAAGACTGCAAATGAACTACGTTCTAAAAATACAACTGAAGAAAACATCTCAGCACACTGTATATAACACATACTGCAACTGCAGAGATACGATTCACAGTTTACAAAATATATAACAGGGATTTGAAGACTAACAATTTCAAAATATGGGATAGTTTATCAGTCATGTCCTTTCTAAAGCTAGCCTTACACCAGTAGAATTTTGTTCAAATGCTTGTATGAAAATTCTGAAAAACCATGTCATGGTTTTTCTAAAGCTGGCCATATACCAGTAGAATTTTGTTTTAACGCAAGTATGGAAATTCAGAAGAATTGCCTCAATGTTCAGGCAAATTCAGGAAAATTTGATAGTACCATTATGGATTTAACACATTTTATATGAAAACCCTGAAAAGTTTTGTTTGCTTGCTTAGCTCTGAGGAAGAGGGGACTCCCCACGAAACGCGCCAGCTCTTGGAAATTTATCTCACATTTGGGACTTGTCCAACAGACCAGGCTGAGCGGAGCACTTTCTAGTTTTTGCTATGCCTGATTAATGTCATTGTTTGTGAGTATATACCCATATTTTTTATGAATAAATTGTCGCAAGGCTGGTGAACCCTCTGTTCCTTATCTTTTACAGTCTTTCAATTCAGTCTCTGCCAGCACTCTCCCTTACTTCTCTTCTCTCAGTGTTCCTATAGCAAGCTGGCTGCTGTGGGGGCACTCATGCGGGTGCGCTCCTGAGCTGGGCTGAGTGCACCCATAGAGGAACATACTGTTCAGACATACCGAAAGGTCCAGTTTGATATCCTTCTCATATAAATGTACATACAATTCCACGTGTTTGTAAGAGGATTTATCATTATTAACATTTACTTATAAAAAGCTAACATATTACACAGTGTTCCAGTACATGTCACTGACTGTAGCTGGTAGCGGCAAAACATGAGCAGTGGTGTAGCCCATGTAGCTGCCATGCAGCCGGAGGATGGAAAGGGAGGCCCCATTAGGAAGGTTCTTTGATGCCTCCATTCCAGAAGGGCTGACCTCAGATATACAGGATCAACTTTGGGATCATGTTGTTGCTAGTTGCAGATCTCTCAAACTGTGATTGTAGGCAGGTGCCTACTGCATTGCCCTATCTTGTATTTTGTCTGTATTATTTATTGGGGTATTGTGTCACTTTAAATATTCTGGCTGATTGCTGCTGCAGTGGTTGCATTGTGTGTTGCATATTTCCCCTGCAGGTAAGTCACTTTCCCCTTAGAAGGGCATAAATGCAGGGGAGCCGACCTGGTGAGAGAGTCAGATTTGGGAAGTAGACCTTTGACTTGTGCCATCGTGTAGTCATTTTTCTTCTTGCGACCCATTCAATGGGTTCACATTCTCATAGACTTTTGTTGCTAAAGACTTTTTCATCTCAGGTATGGGCCACACTATGTTCTCTTGCACCTGTTCTATGTAAGACCACTAGGGACAGTGTACCAACTCAACAGCACAGCTACACTATCTCCGCCAGATCACACTGCCAGGTTGTATGCAATCATCTGTACATGTATGTGAAGAATGTCTGCAAGTTCTACAATAAAATGACTTTCGCTAAATGAAGAAGTTGTCTGTGTCACTTACTGGGAGAAACGTTTAAAGTACAAGTGTAACCTTTGTGTATCAAAAAGAATGCTAACTTTGGGAGTAGAGCCATGCAACCCTCTGGGCTTGTGTTGTAGAACATTTATACAAAGCATAACCCTTGTGGTAAAGTACATATGGTGAATCACACATTTAACCTTCTGGGATGGGACATTTTTTCAAGAAGTTGTGGCCAGTCTGAGGTGGAGGCAGGTGACTGTGGATGGTGACAGCGCCATTGTGGATGAGAGGTCAGGTGGGCTTCATATCCCTCACCTTGCAGCTCGGTCTCCATATTGGAGCCTACTGTGGCATAGGGTTGGCCTATGGACCTGGCCTGGGGAATCACGAGAGGAAGGCCTTGCATCAGTAGAAGTACAGTAGCTTTCTGTGGTGTGTGCCTGTAAGGCAAAGAAATGCGTGTCTAGGGAAGACATGAAGGACTGGGAGTGGGTATTTTAAACGCTACAGTATACTGAGAGTGAGTGTCTGTTGGTTCCTGGCATGAGGTGGTTAAGTGCCTTAGGAATTGAAGTGTGAAGTGCTACTCTACTGGCTTGTGGGTTCTAACCTGCCATCTATTAATATTAAGCCTATATGCCTGACACAGTATTCTGAAGACAAAAATGACAGCTAGATGAGAAATTAAAGTGAAAAAGCTAATTTCCAGCACTGCTGGTCTTCCCTGGCAACTTCTATCACAGAACTGGTAGTGTACTGACAATGGTGACAGCTCTCCTGTCAACCAACGGTCCTTGATTTAGACATACATTGTATTAAGATAAATTGCACTATTGCCCTAACAGACATTGCTAGCTGTGGCCCCATTAAACATTTGCTATGAAGCCCTGTGAATTGTTGTACTACTGCGGTACTAAGTTGTATATTTGAGTTGTGAGCTGGAACTGAGTTGTTGGTACACTGCATTACAAAAAATAGTGCATGCACCTTTTGAATGGGCTACCTTAATGGAACACATATCAATGCAAATGCGTTCCTTTAATGGAATGAACCTCAATGCACAGCATAACGTATAACTCCCAAATGTCCCTGATATTGATGGACTGCCCCTGATTTGGAACAAAGTCCCTCTGTCCCTCTTTCATCCTCATTTTGGTATGATCTATATAGTTGTTATATAAAGTTTTTCCCAATGCTAAACCTTTCATTAAATTTCTAAATTGTTGCATTTGTACATTTCAAAATCCAGTATAAAGGTATAGTAGTGGTAAATAAAAAAGCACTTGTGTGTTTAACTAATCATTTTTCCTTTAAGAGGGGGCGTGGCAGCGGGTGCATCCTATGCCTACATACCTTTGTTAATAGGTGCCCCTTGTTCCCATCTCAAAAAGTTGGGAGGCATGATAACCTGGGTTCACGTACCTTGACATTGTGAATCCATCCTCAACAAATAAGGCCAAAAATATAAATGATCTGTTTATAAACTTGCACATTTTTTTTTTTTAAAAATAACACAATTATAGTTTCCAAAGACACATCTTCAAGTATGAATGGAGCACACCTTTATGCCAATATAAGCTGAGTTCTGATTGATGGCCACAGGTTTTACACAGAGTGCACTCTGCACAGTGGTTTAAATCTACCGTGCACCTTTTCCCTGCCGTACATCTTCACCTGTGAGATTTTGAGCCATCATTTCAAGCTGGTGACTCAGTGCCCGATGACAGTCTGTTCCTAGCTGGGAAAAATGCTAAGGCGATGGCTTGGTGAGTCACTGACTTGGGAAGTCAGATATCCAGCAAATAAAGTACAAGTGAAAAATACAAAGGGAGAATACAACACAGCCAGCCACTCATTTCTCTTCCCCAGCCAAGGGAATTTACGTAGGAGGAACGCTGCATCTAGGTCGTCATTGAATAAACCAGAATGAGCAATGTGTTTATCGAGCTACAGCAGAACATAATTGTCATTAGATTCCAGGCTCCCGCTAACGTGAAAGCTTCCGAAATCCAGATGTACTTTGTGTTATCTGTTGCCCATTCAGCCTTATCCAGACAAAGAAACTATTATCCTTGTTATGGAAATTATCTATCTATCTATCTATCTATCTATCTATCTATCTATCTATCTATCTATCTATCTATCTATCTATCATATTTACCTGTGTAGGAGTCAACAGAAGCCAGCATCCAGTGGTCCATACATTGACAGTTTAGGTTGTATACAGTATCTCACAAAAGTGAGTACACCCCTCACTTTTTTGTAAATATTTTATTCTATCTTTTCATGTGACAACACTGAAGAAATGACACTTTGCTACAATGTAAAGTAGTGAGTGTACAGCTTGTATAACAGTGTAAATTTGCTGTCCCCTCAAAATAACTCAACACACAGCCATTAATGTGTAAACCGCTGGCAACAAAAGTGAGTACATCCCTAAAGCCCCATACATACTATTAGATTTTCTGTAAACATTTGTCTTCAGATTTACCAAAACCATATAATATGAGGGCAAACCATAAGAGTTTCAATTTGCATGCAATCAAGCAAGGCCCTTGCACTACATGTTTTTGTCTACAGAAATACAGACAATCTAATAGTGTGTATGGGGTCTAAGTAAAAATGTCTCCTGTATTTAAAAATGATTCCCTGATCCCAGAGTTCAATTTTAGGCCTCATACACACGGACGTTTTTGACGCCGGCGTTTTCTGGCGTTTTTTGCAGCTCTCCATGTTAGTCAATGGCCCCATAAAAACGCCAACGTTTTTGAGCTGTAGATGGCGTCGGCGTTAGTGAGCTGAAACTAGAACCCACGGCCATCGCGTTCTGAGGCTGTAACGTTTTGGCATTTTTTGACGCCGACGCCACAATATGTCAACAAACGCCACCTAATATTATACCGGCGTTTTTTGATGCCAACGTTTTTAGGTTGAAAAATAGCAGAGGGATGATTTTTTTAAAAAAACGCCTATTGACGCCGATGCTTACTAACGCTCAAAAACGCTGATGCATAACGCCGAAAAACGCCGACTTTTTTTCCTTGACGTTGGGCCCGACGTTTTGTTTATTTTTTTAGAAATGTCCGTGTGTATGAGGCCTTAATGTTATAACAGGACTTTGTGAATGGGTCTTTGAAAATTTAATGATGTCATGATCTCCACCTTGTCCAATAAGAGAACACTTTCCATTGAGAAAATGCAAAGTGATCACCTATTGGCACCCTTGCTGAGTAAATGACCTCCTGTTTCCAGTAAGCAGCAGCAGGATCCGGAAGCTAGTTTTGGTCACTGTAGTAGTGGTATCTAGTACTGTAATTTCCAGCTTTTACAAGGATCCCACAGGTTATGGAATAGGTATGACACAGACCAAGCTAGACCAATGTAACTATGTAAAAATTGCCATACCTAAACTTAAGCTTTAAGGCAGGGCTCGACAAATCCCAGGCGTTGGGGTCACCATGGTGACTAGAAATTGCATTATGCCCGTCTGGGCTTTTGTTAGCCGCCCGCCTCCCATTTTCCCTGTAAGACAGCTACAGCACAGTCATCCGGTTACCAGAAGGCGTCTATTGACACCCTCTCAGAACCCTGGCAACCATGTGCCCCCTGGGGCGCGCATCGGGGGCACTCTGTGATCAGTGTGTCCATTGAACACAGCTGATCACAGATCGAGGTAAATGACCAATCACACCTGACCTTTACCATGTGATCCGCTGTGCCCAATCATCAGCCCTGTCACATCTTGAGAAAAGGAAAGCCAATAACCACCTATCCTGCGACAAAGGGACATTTAGACTGATAATCAGAGCACTATTCATCAGTGGCAATCAGTGTCCATTAGTGCAGCATATCAGTGACCATCAGTGCAGCATATCAGAGATCATCAATGCCACATTATCAGTGCAGCCTCATCAGTGCCCATCAGTGCAGCATATCAGTGCCCATCAGTGCAGCATATCAATGACTATCAATGCAGCATATCAGTGACCATCAATGCCGCCTTATCTGTGCCGCCTCATCAATGCCCATAAGTGCCGCCTCATCAGTGCTGCCTCATCAGTGCAGCCTCATCACCCCACACCAGTGAAGAAGAAAAAGGACTTATTTGCAAAAGAAGAAGAAAAAGGTTTATTTTTTTTTTTCAAAATGTTCAGTTTTTTTGTTTCTTAAGCAAAAAATAAAAAAACCCAGTGGTGATTAAATACTACCAAAAGAAAGCTCTATTTGTGTAAAAAAGAATGATAAAAATTTCATACGGGTACAGTGTTGCATGATCGTGCAATTGTCATTCAAAGTGTGACAGTGCTGAAAGCTGAAAATTGGCCTGGACGGGAAGGGGGTGAAAGTGCCCAGTAGGCAAGTGGTTAAAAAACTGTATACACAACAGATACAATAAAAGTTCAATGCGTTTAAAACTGGCAATAAGTATCCAAAGCAGCGCTTCTTCACATTTGTTGAATGTGACAGCAATAAGTGACAGTTCCAAATCAAGATAGAGCCCCCGTGTGGAAAGGAAATGAAATGGATAAGTGGAGACGTGTCCCTAGTCTTCAATGGCAGCTGTGCAATTTCCACCTCCAAGATGCACCACGTGAGGCACTCCCCTTAGACTTGCACTTACCAGAAAATGGTAAATATGCGCCTTAAACACTCCAAAACATTCCTCCTCACAATCACACTGTAAAGCTCATTCTCATGCAGGTGTGGGCATGTAAGAAAACAAACCGCTATATAATGTAATAAAAACACGATTTATTTCAACATCCCCCCTTAACATAATGCAATAACGCCTGTAGAATACAATTCCTAACGTGTACATCACTGTCCCGGTAGGTGGTTAAACTCTGGCTTCTCTCACAAGCTTGAGGAGCATCCCTTCACACTGGTGGAGCACACACGTCACTTCCTGTTGCCGCTGGGTTAGGCACTGACGCGTTTCGTCTTAGCGACTTCGACTGAGGACGTGAACCACAGACGCGGCTCAACAGTTTATGTACAGAGATCACCGCCCCCCCACTCAGGAGGCATCAGTGGGTGCATCTGCTCCACCACACACTCGGCCAATGGTGCGCACGCCCGCTGTCCCGCTAGCACCTTGATCATATTATGACCGCAGTATGCTAAAAGGCAAACGGACCACTGCCCCTAACATGGACGGCGCACTCTGCATATCAAGTCCGTCCAGTCCCTCTCCACCGTACAACGTCCCGATAATTACTTCTAACATTATACATCAAAATGAGGATAATTCTTAATGTATAAAAATAATGACATAAAATCCATACAAATTATCACATAGGTGTATATATTTAAAATGTGCGGAGGGTAAATCTCATTAACCCTCCATATCCACCGATGATCACAATATATTAAAATCAACACATCATGGTCATCCTAAACCTACAACCATATTTTATACAATAAAAATCAGACATATTAATATCTGAAAAAGATGATTAATATTCTCATAAAACATTTTACCATAAAAAAGCAAAGATTAAGAAAACATAATTAAAGCTGAATTCAAACAAAATTAAAGCTGAATTCAAACAAAAGGAGACCCATCAATGCTATTCAGCAGGTGACCCCTCTCATCACACCCCAGGTCATAGCACTCTAACCCTAGATGAGTCACCTGCCCTCTCTAATTCCCTAGAAGCCTCTAATAAAGCTATTGATGTCAAGATCAATATTTAACCCTCCAGGTGCCAAGGAGTTGGTCAAATAGATCAGCTGGGTTTCACGTTTAGATAGCTCTCTTACTAAATTAGAACCCCGCCAAGTTGGTTTAATTCTATCCACACCCTACAATTTTAACCCTGAAGGGTCTTGGTGGTGGTGTAATTTAAAATGAAGGGAAACGTTAAGGTCTTCAAAACCGAGTTTAATATTTGCAATATGTTCAGATATCCTTACTCTTAACTGCCGCTTAGTTCTGCCAATGTAAAGTAAGCCACAAGGGCATTCCAATGCATAGACTACATGTGTCATATTGCAGGTAATAAACTTTATCAAGCCCCTTTTTACCCTGGAGGCCTCCCTACATGGTCTACATCTACGGCATGGGAAGAAACCTGCACATTCTTAGAATTTTACGGGCTGAGCAGATGGGCCCAAAACCCTTTTAACCACCCTGTCACCTACATTCTGTGCGTTCCTGTAAATTAATTTAGGGGCACTTGGCAACACTGTTCGTAAAGTTTTATCCATCGCCAGTATGTGCCAGTGCCTCCTGAAAATGGTCTCTACTTCACGATACTGGGTATGAAATCCGGTAATGAAACCCCATTCGTGTCCATTATTCTCATTATCAGAAGTTCTACCTTCTAAAAGTATGGCACGGGACAGCTGTGAAACCTCTTCTATGGTCCCATCCAGCCGTTGGCGGTCATAACCCTTCTCACTGAACCTTTCCTTGATCACCTTGGATTGATCAAAGTAATCCTCAAGTGTGGAGCAATTCCTCCTCACTCTTGTTAATTGGCCATTAGGGATGTTTCTCAGCCAGAGGGGGTGATGATCACTTATCAGGGGGAGATAGCTGTTCCTGTCCGTTGGTTTGAAATAAACCTTAGTCTCCAATCGGTTCAACCTTCTAATAATGGTGACATCCAAAAAATGTATTTTGTCCTTACTCCACTGGCTTGAAATATTAATATGATTATTATTATTGCGTAGGTACTCAATGAAATTAATCAGAGAGTCCTCCGACCCTTTCCAAATAAAAAACAGGTGGTCGATAAATCTTTTATAAAAGATCAGTTCTTCCCTTTTATTAGCATACACAAACCTGTCCTCCCACTCCCCCATGAAGAGGTTCACAATGCTGGGGGCAAACTTAGCGCCCATTGCGACACCTCTTCTTTGGATAAAAAAAATGATTATCGAACCATAAATAGTTGTGGGACAAGCAAAAGTCTAAAGAATTGCGTAGAAAGACTTTCTGTTCATACGGTATATTCTCCCTGCAACTTAAAGCCCAATTAAGGGCAAGCAAAGCATCCTCATGTTGGATTACTGTATACAAGGATGCCACATCAGCAGTTACCAACAAATATTCAACATCTTCTGCCACATTTACCTCCTGCAGCTGGACCAAAAAATCTTTAGTCTCCTTTAAAAAGGCCTTGGTTTCAGCTACACTATCTTGAAGGAAATGATCAAGATACTGGCCCAATCTAGATGTTACGGAGCCTATCCCATTTACAATAGGACATGCTGGTGGGTTGGTAATGTCCTTGTGTATTTTCAGGAGGGTGTAGATTGTAGGTATACGGACACTATTTGGAACAAGATACTTACTTTCCTTATTTGTTAAAACTCCCATTTGGGTTCCCCTATCAACCAAATTGGCAAGCTCATTTTTATATTGGGGGTAGGGTCTCTTTCCAACTTGCTATAAGTATTAGCATCAGAAAGCATTTCCCTTAACTGAGATAAATAAAATTCCTTAGAAATAATAACCACCCCTCCTCCCCCTTTGTCCGCTGGCCTTACCACAATGTTCCTTCTCTCTTCCAGCTTTTTAATCCCTTGTGGGATATGTTGGGGGTTAACATTCTTTTTGGGAGTAATAAGTTCTAAATCCCTCAATACCGCATTTTTGAATACCTCTATATAATGCGTAGAGTTATTAGGCGGGTTGAATAAAGATTTCTTTTTTAGGCCACTATTAATCCCATGGATTGCTACATTTCCAGTGTTAGATGGTTGGGATGTTTTATTCATAAAGTACTTTTCCACACTTAATTTTCTCATATATTTGTGGATGTCATCATAAACATCAAATTTATTAATCGGTCTATTAAGGCCGCATTTCAGTCCTATATTCAAAATGTTTGTTTCTCTAGGACTCAATTTGATGTTTGTAAGGTTAAATATACCACCTACTCGGTTTCCCTTCTCCTTTTTTTTGGACCTTAAGTCCTGCCCTATAGCCTCTCGTTCTCCTCTCGGTTTGGGCCGATGGGCCACCCATATTCTGGTTGCAGGGGGGTCGCATCTGCCACTGGGGTCCTTGTTGGTTCAAATGGTTCTGAGGGGCCTGATAATGACCCTGGTTCATTCCATCTGGGGGGGGCCTCCCTCTCCTGAAGGAACGGCCTCTGCCCTGCCCCCGTTGGCCTCGACCTCTCCCTAAAAAATGATGATGATGTTGTGAGGGTGATGTGTTATATAGCCACCCTCCCTCATCCAATGGGTCATACCTATTGTAGGTAGGTACCTCCTATTCCCTTATGCTACTACCTGGGGTTTGAGGCTCACCCATACCCTGGGGGTATTGGATTCTCTGATTTCCATTAGTCTCGTCCCTAACATTAGGTCGCTTAGTCTCCTTGGACAATCAGAGATTCCCTCTAGGTGTATCTGTCCTCTGACCATTTGCTTTCAAATGAGTGATTTGCCTAGGGGTCCCTGGTGTTAGAGAGGTAATAGTGGCTCCTGATTGTGTGGGGTTGCTTAAATAGTTTTACTATTCAAATATGTCAGGTCACGATGGAATTTTTTAATTTTCTTTTTCTGGGTCTCCTTATTAATTTTCTCCAATTTTTTCTTTATCTTGTTATTAAAATCTATGACTTGTTGTGATTCTTTCACGGGGTCTAACTGTTGCTGCAGGGTATTAATCTGAGCTTCCAGGATGCCCATTTTCTTACGCTTCCTTTTAAGCACCAACTCCTGACTACATGTGTCATATTGCAGGTAATAAACTCCTTAATACGGATCAACTTCCTATTAGATGGGGCCACAAATTTATCTAGGCACCTTTTTACCCTGGAGGCCTCCCTAAAATGGTCTACATAAAAAACTGGCTCATAACTTTTTTGGTTGCCTCTTAGATTCAAAGCAAATTTGTCAAGCCATTGTTTAAGGTAATCACCCAGTAACCATTTAACCTTACAAAAAAGAGCTTTGCGAATGCAGCAAATCTCTCACTTCTCTTTCTTCTGTGAATATGGGTTGTGGATTCCAATCATAGTACCTGCAGATATTTGTTGACCATGGAATGTCAGATAGGACCTGCTGAGATTTGTAAATCATGGATTCCAATGTCAGATAGGGAATGCTGAGATTTCTAGGCCATAGAATCCCATCTCACAGAGGGCCTGCTGATTTTTCTAGTTCATGGATTCCAATCTCACATACGGCCTGCTATCAATCACATGCCTGAAAGAAGAACTGAAGTACTGAGCAGGTAGGTAATGCTCCCTGTGAACATTTTAAGGTTTTGTATTCAATTCAAACCAATGAATACTTTTGAAGCGTTTCCTGTGTCTAGCTGATGAGCTTTCCCATCACTACCTGTCTTGAATTGCAACTGGAAATAAGAGGAAGACTTCTTAAAGTAAATGGAATTCCAATCTTATAGAGTTGTCATCGGTATATGTGACCAACTGGACGATTTAAAACCACTCTTGCTCTAGCCACTAATCAAAAATTTTGGATTTACTCTCATTTTCTGTTTTGGCAAATAATCAACCCTGAACTGTCTGTGCCCAGGGCCAATAATTTGCAGATAACTGTTCCATGAGTGAATACTTACAAGAAACTGCATTTCAATGGGGCTTCTGCCTGCAGCTAATTTCCAGGAACCACCAATGGGTCTTCCGCATGCAATCACTTACAGCTCTATTTGCTAGTGTGAAGGCTATTTTACAGTGTTATACCTTAGATGCAGAAATCCCACATAGTTTGTTAGAGTCACATTTATATATATAGATGATGGGAACGACCATAGAGATAAATGGCTAGGTCCATCTCCACCTTGGGACATACACTTGTGACTTAACAAAAGATGCCAGGAATGCGACAAGGTTTTAAAGCGTATCTAAACCCATAGCATTGGCAATGCACAGTAGTTAGGGGAGCACAATGTTTCCACTGGCCTTTTAAGCTACCAGCTTCAGGGCATCCAGTCATACTGATTAGAAGCCCTGCAGAAGCTGCATAATTTGTTAAACAACATACATGTTAGATGTTTTTAGTAACAAAGTAGAAATGGAATGGAAAATGAAATAAATCAAGCAATTGTGAAAATGTCACGGCCTCTAGCTGCTTGCTGGTGGACATATAAACTTCTGTTTATACAGAGCCTGACCTTTTGATTCCTTGTAGGTTCTTTCCGTACTGTGTGTCTTTTGTTATTAATTTGTGATATATTGTGCAGAATACAAATATTACATGGGTTGCACTTACAGTACAAATCTGAGAGGCTGCAAGCCCCTCTAGATATCAGTACAGGAGGAAAAGCGATGTCTTTTTCTTGGATGGGAATGTGGACTAGAACCGAGTGTTCATTAACAGCAATTTCTTATACAGCCAGAACTTGATTTAAACAGGGCTTGAGATACAGTGACTCTTCAGATGGGTTCATGTGATTGAAAGGACATACAAAGAGTTGTATATAAAAGCCAACACCTGTCCTAGGACTGTACAATCCACTCTATTGGAAAACATGGTAAAAATTATTTGATATAGCAGTGCTAACGCATTTTAGCAAAGGAAAGCCTTAGTCATAGCAAACTAGACATCAAACTGCTGCCTCTATTTAAAAACGCCACCCACTGAACACAATAATTTTCGAGTGTGAGTACTAAATAATGATTAGAATTTAATGCAAAAAAATAGAAAATTTCTCAGACCAAAAATATATACAATATCAAAATAAAAAAGAAAACAAGAAAAATAAAAGTACTGAAAAATAATACAAAAATAAGATAAAAACAGAAAAAAAATTATGCAAAGAATACAATTGTATTACAAGAAAAAGGGGACATACCAAAAATCATAACTGACCCTTTGATGTCAGCCAGCAATGGGCTTTAGCTTGCTGTCAGCTGAATCTAGCACACAGGAGTGCAGAACTACATGCATTCCTGTGAACCCCACGAGAAGTATGACCAAAAAAGCTTTGGTCATACTTCTCCTTTAAGCACTATTTACATTTCTATATTTCCCCAGTCCACTTTAGCCAGTCCATCAAACCCACCACCTCAAAAAATGCCTATCCTTCTTCCTAATAATTTATTACCAGCAAATCATCTCCTACCACCTGTGGGTACCCACTACTTTAGCTACAGTTCCCTCACCTATAAAGATTGTAAATTTAGTTAGGCAGGACTCTCCATGCATTTTCTGGAATCTGCTTTCTAGAAAATGCACGGCCCTAAATCTAGAAACGCAAGCAGTGACTAAAGTAGGATTTATCCAGCCAATGTATTTTATTTGATAGAATGGAGAAAGTATGGAAATCTCCATTACACCTATGGGGCAGTCAGAGGTCTGTGTGATGCTGAACATCCTGGATCCTCTCTCTAGAGTTTGTCATCCATCCAATGATAAGCAGAATCTACTAAATGGTCTGTGACATCATAAGTGGATCTTAGCGTAGTACTCATAGAAATATGCCTTCCAGAGAGAGTAACTAGGACACTGAGCCCCCCTAGAGCCCTGGCTGTCTATGTAGGACTGGAGGAACATGAGGTCTCCTCAAAAGAGCATCAACCACATTAAAACAATAGGTTGTCAAAGCTTGCTCAACACCACCCAAAACCAAGAATACAGAGTTCATCATAAAATTTAAATTTGGTAGCAGAGCCATCTTTGCTTACAATGCAGACTTCCTTCGGACTACCAAGCTCAGCCATCCTGCATGTATTCAAATTCAGACTACAGACAAACATTTCTCTCAACTTAGCACTTTCCAGACAAACTTCTAATATTCACACTTCACTGTCTACATATTTTGGACCTGAATCTTATAGAAGGAAAATGTCTTTCTTGTGTGTGCGCTCTGTTAGCACTAAAACCATGGTGTACACTCTTGGAAATCAAGTACACTTCAACTCAAGCTTTGGCATGCCCACCCTAACATCACATCAACTGGCGAGGGAGCCTCAGAGCCCAGCAGAAAAACGACTGTTGGAATGTATAATGGCTCTCCTGACACAAGTAAATTTTAATTGGAGGCTAATACTTCATTTGCAAAAGGAAAAAGTATGACCTTCCCCTATGAAGAAAACATTAACTAACCAGTGGAAACAGGCAGAAATATGGAGTTCACCTTACACAGGGACCTTCACCTTTAAAGCTTTATTTAGTTCACAAGTGGGTGGAAATGGAACAAAAGTCTGATGTGAGGCTAGAAAAATATGGCAACAGCCTTGAAGACACACAGCCATTATCTGATCAGCAACGTGTAAAAATAATACAATTACGTAGGGAAAAGTGCAGGATAATTAAATGTGACATATAACACCCTGTTAATTTGCACATTTAGTGTACCATTTTGTAACATTTATCATATAGTATTCAAGAAGCTTTGCCTCCTAAGGATCCTTGATTCTGTTGTTTTGGTGCTTACTATACAAGTATATATATTCATCATTTCTTCCACTTGTGCTATCTATATTAAAGCTGAACTAAAAGTGATTGCAAAGGCTCGTTTTTTTTAAATAACATACATATTATACTTACCTCCTCTGTGCAATTGGATTTGTACAGCCTGGATCCTCCTCTTCTCGGGTCCCTCTTCCGCTCTCCTGGTCCCTCCCTCCTTTGTGTGCCCCCTCAACCAGCAGCTTGCTACAGGGGGCACCCAAGCCAAGTCAGAGCTCTGTGTATCCATTCAGACCTGGCCCCGTCCCCTCTCTCCCGATTGGCTGACTGACTTTGATCGACAGCCACGGGAGCCAATAGCACCACCGCTCTGTCCCAGCCAATCAGGAGGACGGCAGAGGGGATTGTGGACATCACTGGAGAGAGATGGGGCTTAGGTAAGTAATTAGGGGGTTCTGGGGAGGCTGCTAAACACAGAAGGCATAGAATGCATTAAGATAAAAAACTTGCCTTTACAACTCCTTTAAGACAGATATAAAAGACACATATTACCACGGCCCTGTATTCAACAATATATCACTAAATATTTTTTAAACGTAAGCAGTGTGAGTACCTGGCATTGACATGGTATCAGCCTCTGTACAGCAGAGCTCATATTGGACAGGGGGAAGCAGCACAGTCAATCAGTTGTGCTATAGTGTACATACAGAATATAAGGAATGCAAACAGAAGATAAGCAGAATGGCAGAGAAATGAGCTTACTGGTCTGCTGTTTGACATTTTACTGTCTATTCACAGGTTGGGACCTGTGAAAGTGTTACTTCACTACAGCAAAAAAAAAAACAAAAAAACAGGTCTCCTTTCCTGCCTGAATGAGCTGTGTTCTGTCAGGACTGAATAGACATATATATATATATATATATACACATATACACACACAGTATATATATATATATATATATATATATATATATATATATATATATATATATATATATATATATATATATATATATATATATATATACACATATGTATATGTATATATATATATATATATATATATATATATATATATATATAT
>BLSH010416267.1:2018123-2034684 GCA_018402905.1 Glandirana rugosa | reverse complement strand
AAGGACACGTTATACTGTTTGGGAAAGAATATTAATATTGGATATTAATAACTATGGAGTGACAGTTCTCTAACCATTCCAGCCCCTAGCATTTGTTGTCCTGTAATAAGGGGGCGATTTATGAATCCCAATTCATGCAAACAGCTTCACATATAGCAGCTAATCTGCGAGGAACAATTACCTGCGAGCACTGCGTAGGCGGTCATTTTATATGCTAAATAAATAACAGAATGTGGGACTGCAGTGCAGAGGGTCCAGGAGATGGCAGGAAAACTGTGGAATGATTAGGGGTATAAACTGAGGCTGGATGGGTCCATACTGCTACTCCTATTTGGGCTACACACAAGGAAGTTCTGAAAGATACTTATTGTGTTACTAAATCCACAACAGTAAAATCAGTGTGTAGATGCAGTAAAGCATGCTTGTTATACTCACTGTGGAACCTAAGGGGTTAATCATCAGCATTGTATAAAAAGGATGTTTGAGCCTGTCTTATCTGATCCTCCCCTTCTTTCACTGTCCCCAATTCACCTGTTGTCACTGCACATGCTCAATTTGGTGTGTATTGCAAGAGAGTTTTTTTTTGGGGTGAGGGTGCATGTGATCAGCAATCAGATCAGAACTGACCAGACAGAAAGTCAGGGGTCATGCAACCTCATAGAACAGTCAGAGAAGAATGTAAACTCCTCCTACATGCTTTAACCAGACACTGATAGAAGTCACAAGTCATGCCTGACATCTGACTTGTATCTTAGTGGAGACTTCTGGGAAAATCAGTGAGCCAAACAAGCAAGCAATGATGTTTCTGGGGGGCATTCTGTACACCTGCACTCATGCCCGCGACCCCAGAAGAGACGAGGCAACATGTCAGCCTCCTCAGCGTTGACCGGGTCTGGCTACCGGGGCTTCGTTCTAAGGTAAGTATTTCATAATGTGCTAGTATGCATTGCATACTAGCACATTATGTCATTGTCTTGCAGTTTCTTTTTTATTAATTTTTTATTCCGTGGTGTACTACCGCTTTAATGCTTTTTACACAAACGCACTACAGACCATTTAGGCCTCATACACACGGGCGTATTAAAAAAAATGAGCTGTGACATCGGGACCGACGCCAGGAAAAAATTGTCATTAAAAACGCAATTTCGTCTGCGTTTTGCGTTGGCGTTAATGCGTGTTATTGAGCGTTAGTGTTACGTCATGTTTTGTTTGAAAAGACACCCCTCTGTTATTTTTGGACCTGAAAACGGCAGCGCTAAAAACGCTGGATAACGTCGATACGGTGTTAATGAGCATTTTGCCAGCTCAGCATCAAAAACGCCCTAACGCTGCAGCTTCAGAACGCGCTGATTCTGCTTTCAGCTCACAAACACTGATGCTATCTACAGCTCAAAAACATCAGCCTGTGTATGGGGCCATTGAATAACATGGAGATGTGTTTTTTAGCTGCAAAAAAATGATGAAAAACGCGGCTGTAAAAATGTCCGTGTGTATGAGGCTATAACATGGTTTCCTATGGGACAGATTCAAATCTATGCTTTGTGTTTTTGGAACGGGTCAGGTATTTTTTTTTGAAAAGCAAAATGGTGCATTTTTTGTTCAATAGACTTCAATGGGGAAGCTGCAGAAAAGCATGTAGTGCATTTTTTCCATGATTTTACAGTAATTTTACCGTGATTTGCATTTTAATACACCCAACAATAAATTGGCAAAAAAAAAAAGCTTAAAAGGAATGCAAAACAAATCAAAAAAAATGTGAAAAATGTGTCAAAAACATGCGTGCAAAAACACAATATGCACCGCAAAAAGCACTGCAGAAACGGATTAAAAGCAAACAGCATGGGTGTGAACTGAGCGTTTTGCGCACAAGGACAAAGGGAAAGAAATTAGATAACAAATGCTTTAGTGCTGCCTCGCTCTCCCCAGTTCATAATAAAACAGAGGATTCCGTCTCCACCATCAAAGAACTGAGGCCTGCCGTTCTGCGCACGCTGGATTCTAGCATTACCTGGTGTCAGGGGTTCCCTGCAATACACTTCCATGATAAGAGAATCATACTCCCCTGAGTTCTGAACATCAAAGTGTATTCATTTACAGACCGCTCCTGACATCTCTCATATCATCCATTCAGTCTCGCAATATCCTCGTTAAGTCTGAAATCATTGATATGCTGGCGATCCGCCATCCCTGACGTCTGGTAGTCCGCACCAACATAACAAAGGCTTTTACACAATCGCACCTTAGCAATCAACTTAAAGGAATTGTCCTCATTAACGGCTAATGAATTACAGGAATAAATAATTAAACTTTCTGTGTTCTGAGAACCAAGGAGCCTGTTCACCTAGATTATTAACAAAATCACCACTTGGCCAGGTATTCTAGGTTTATGGGTGAGTGAAGGAATGCCCTTATTGGGCTTCTTGCACATGGGGCATCTGAAATGTTGGCGCTACAAGTCGCATATTGCACATGCGTTTATGCAAATAGCGTTTGACATTCTACTGGCCAGAATATTCATTTATCCTGGCTACTGGAATGCATCTGTGTGCATAGGGGCGCGTTTATGCATTTTTAGATGCGTTTAGGCACTTAAGCACATTTTTCTTCTCAAAAGCTCCTCTGGAGAACATGCCATTGGTGGGGGTTTTTTTCTGCGTGTAATCACTCTTTTTCTAATACACCTACAAAAGCCTACATGTGCATTGACACAATGGAGGCTTACACAGGGGTGCTTTTTCAGGCTGAAAATAAAAAACACTGAATGTCTGTATAAGCTGCATTTTTAAGCCCTGTGTGCATGAGCCCTTAGAGCCGGTTCACACTACAGCATCTTGTGTCGCTCCAAGTCGCTTGCCAAGTGAAATCCCATAGAAGTGAATGTGAGCGGTCTAAATGTACACTACTGAAGTCACTCCGACTTCAGAAAAGGTTCTTGTACTACTTTGAGGCGACTTCTATCCGACTTGTGCCCATAGAAATCAATGGAAGTCACCTCCAAGTCGGATCCCCCATCTAAACAGAAGTGACTTCACAGTGAAAAGAATATAATTTATTTTAGGGCAACCCCCTCCCTCCCTTCTATGATTGGCCACAGCAAAGTCGCCTGGCATAAAGTCGTGTTGTAAGTCACGCTATAAGTTGCCCAAAGTCGCGCTGAAGTTGCTTTCAAATCGTCTAGCAAAGTCTCCCCGCAAGTCGGATTGTCCCTTTGTGAACCGAGCCTTAAAGTAAAACAATATACACTATATTACCAAAAGTATTGGGACACCTGCCTTTACACACACATGGACTTTAATGGCATCCCAGTCTTAGTTCATAGGGTTCAATATTGAGTTGGCCCACCCTTTGCAGCTATTCCAGATTGTAAGCTCTAACGAGCAGGGCCCTCCGATTCCTCTTGTATTGTATTGATTTGTATTGTAATTGTACTGTCTGCCCCCATGTTGTAAAGCACTGCGCAAACTGTTGGCGCTATATAAATCCTGTATAACAACAATAATAACAGCTTCAACTCTTCTGGGAAGGCTGTCCACAAGATTTAGGAGTGTGTCTATGGGAATGTTTAACCATTCTTCCAGAAGTGCATTTCTGATGTAGACAAAAAGGCCTGGCTCACAGCCTCCGCTCTAATTCATTCCAAAGGTGTTCTATGGGGTTGAAGTCAGGACTCTGTGCAGGCCAGCCAAGAAGTTCCTCCACCCCAAACTCACTCATCCATGTCTTTATGGACCTTGCTTTGTGCACTGGTCCAAATCATTTGGTGGAGGTGGGATTATGGTGTGGGGTTGTTTTTCAAGGGTTGGGCTTGACCCCTTAGTTCCAGTGAAGGGATCTCTTAAGGCGTCAGCATACCAAGACATTTTGGACAATTTCATGCTCCCAACTTTGTAGGAACAGTTTGCGTATGGCCCCTTCCTGTTCCAACATGACTGCACACCAGTGCACAAAGCAAGGTCCATAAAGACATGGATGAGCGAGTTTGGGGAGGAGGAGCTTGACTGGCCTGCACAGAGTCCTGACCTCAACCTGATAGAACACCTTTGTGATGATTTAGAGCGGAGACTGCGAGCCAGGCCTTCTTGTCCATCATCAGTGCCTGACCTCACCAATGCTCTTCTGGAAGAATGGTCAAACATTCCCATAGAAACACTCCTGAACCTTATGGACAGCCTTCCCAGAAGAGTTGAAGCTGTTATAGCTGCAAAGGGTAGACTGGGATGCCATTAAAGTTCATGTGTGTGTAAAGGCAGGTGTCACAAAACATTTGGTAATATAGTGTATAAAGCAAAAAAAAAAAACAAATACATTTCCACATAAACTGCTGCGGCACGATTTTTTTTTTTCGATGCAATTTACTACCCCTCAAGTGGGGGCAGAGATAGCAATAAAAACTAACATCCATCCATCTCCACTCTATCCAAAATGAAAAAAATAAAGTTTTGCCTTTACTTATACTTTAAAGAGGACCTAAAAGGGTATTTTCCTGTTGCAAATCTATCCACAATACGAAATGACCATTTTTTATTTATTTATTTTTTTTTGTGGCCCTGCTCTCCTCCCACCATTCTTGGGGAATCCTAGGTGAGAACAACATGAATCTGCTCTCATAGTTTCTTAGGATATGCACATCAATTATCCTAGAAGGCTGCACGGGCAGAGACTCACAGCAGCCGGTGGGCAAGCCTGACATGTCATCAGGAGCCGGCTGCCTGAACCCCGAGTCGGGATCCTGATGACAAAGGAAAAAAAGGCGGTGAGGGACCCAGGCTGTGGCATCTGAGCAGAAGATGGAAGCAGGAGAACAATGGGAAGATGAGTATCTGAAATGAGGACAACACTTCATAACAGGTAAGGGGGAAGAAAAAATATCGGGGGTGTAAGCTATCCTATTGGGAACATCCAAAAATATTAATTATTTCTTGTCAACGTCTCAGCCGAATGAGCAGAATTATAAACAGATTTCTCTGTTGACTTTTCTCCAGCATTGGGTACAGCAGACATTAAACTATATCTTTATTCTCCAAAAATAATCCATACACATCCACTACTTAATGGCCCTGTAATCTATTTTCACTAAATTGTATCTAACTGTGTTTTACTGCCTTCATGTAATGTCCTTTGTGAGTGCCCAAACCTTTGCTTTTCCCTCTTGCTTACATTTGTTTAGAAAGAGGAGTGCATGTTAGCGAAATACTTAAAAATGGCTGCGCTAATCATCATGAATTAATATGAGAAAATGTCCATGATGTGAAAATAAATATATAAGAACATGCAAAGTTCAGTCCATATAAATGTGTGTAAGCACATTCAACACCACCATAGTGTGCAACCACAGATCCCGCAAAACAGCACCACCAATGTGATATCCACCACCTTAACACATGTCCACTTACCGGATGGTATAGACCCCTTAATTATAGGAGGTCAGACTGGCCTGTGGCTTCTAACCCAGCCAGGGTATATAGCAGCTCAGAGATCGTCAGGTGTTGGTCATATCCTACGTAGCTCCTGGATGGCCTCCCAGGTGCAGTGAGGCCTCATACACACGGATGTTTCTTAAAAAATAAACAAAACGTCGGGCCCGACGTCAAGGAAAAAAAATTGGCGTTTTTCGGCATTATGCATCGACGTTAGTGAGCCTTAGTGAGCGTCTGCGTCAATAGGCGTTTTCTTTTTAAAATCGCCCCTCTGCTATTTTTCAACCTAAAAACTTTGGCGTCAAAAAACGCCAGTACAATATTAGTTGGTGTTTGTTGGCGTTTTGCGGCGTCAGCGTCAAAAAATGCCAAAATGTTACAGCTTCAGAATGCACTGGCCGTGGGTTCTAGTTTCAGCTCACTGACGCCGACGCCATCTACAGCTCAAAAACGTTGGCATTTTTATGGGACCATTGACTAACATGGAGAGCTGCAAAAAACGCCAGAAAACGCCGGCGTCAAAAAACATCCGTGTGTATGAGGCCTTAAAGTGCATGTTAGCTACTGTCATGTGCACTGCTCTATACACACTACAAATCCCATAGTCCATAGTTCATCTTGGGAGTGAGCAAGGTGGCTACGTTACAGCATACAGTGAGACCATGGAGAATGGATGTAGCCACCTAAGAGGAAGTCAGATCACAGCAGCGAAAGAAAAAATCTGGGAATTTGAAGGAGGCTGAGATGTGCTCCCTTTAGTTTTTCAGTTATACCAAGCAACCTACTCCTGCAGGTGGCACTATACCCAGTAGGTAATGATCTAAGCATACATGGAAGATGTATCCTCCAATGAACACAGAGAAGGGAATTTAATAGTGAGTACAAACAAATTATCTTTTTAATATAGTTTTTACAAAGAGGAATAAAAAAAATAAACATTATAAGGTAATTTGCTAAAGAAGTAGAGGCTGTTAACTTAACAAAGTGACATTTCACTTAGCCTAGTAAAGTAGGTGAAGCTGTGTTGACTTCAATTGGCCAATCATGTGTGAGCAAAAAATCCTGTTTTTTTTTTATTTTGTTTTATTTATTTTCCTTGCATTGATTGGGTATTCTAAGTAAACACAGCTTCACCTCTATGAAGATAAGTGAAAATTCCCTTGACAAAATGAACATGCTGTACCCCCACATGCTCTATCAATGACCCTGGTGAGAAGCAACAATTGGTTTCAGTCTTACATTAACAACCTGTCCACCAATAACTAATGGAATTCACAAATTTGACCCGATTACAGAACCGAATCTTGGACCCAGAGGGTTAATGTCACTGGAAGTTATTTTAATTACAGAGTCGCTTTCCACTTTAGCTCCTCTATGACAATCCTGGCCTTAATTTAGAAGGATTTAAATGGATATGAGATCCAAATTATCTTTGAATTAGGCGTTATCCCATCATCCTTTATTCAATAAAGTCTGTTAATATTAGCACAGCTGGACAGCGATACACTGGGTAAATGTCAGATTCCGATGCAGTGCGAACTGAGAATTGCCGTAACAGTATCATCCAATATCTCTAACTAGATTGTAATGAAGGGCGGCTTGGAGTAGCCTTGGGATCTGAACGGAAGTCCGGTAATTGCAATACTCGTAATCTTCTTCTCGGATCACCACTTGCATTCTTAAACTGGCTTTTCACTCTATTACTTTATCACATGCTCTCTTAAGCCTCTTTATAGTTAAATAATTATTCTCAAATGCTTCATAATGTCAATGGACACTTCTATAGTAGGTGGCTATCTGGAGGTATCAGTTTTTATGTTATTACTCCTCGTCAATGAGCCCACTGTCCTTTATAGTTTTGAGCCCAACTGAACTTTTAGTTTGGATCCGCAAAGTACATTCCAATCACATAAAAACAAAATGTGTACAAAGTCCTTAAAGGAGAAGTACAGCCAAAGCTTGTTTGGCTGTTCTTCTCTTGTGGATCACAGATGTGCAGTTCGTTTTGCACTCCTGGGACCTGTTTTCAGTAGACAGCAGCCTGAAGCCTGCTGTTGGCTGACATCTCAGAGTCGGTCCAGACTTGGGAAAGGCCGCGATCATATTGTCGGGATCCGTCCACATGTCTGGACCGGCGACCACCTCAGTCTCTCAATGAGCCGCTGAGAGCCTGAGCCGGCTGCTCCCGCCCTCTCCACAGCCCATCGCTCCAGCTTGGTTCTCAGTGTTAGAGCCGACGGGGGACAGATGCTGCATCCACCTAGGGAAGCATGATTTTAAAAAAAATCCCAAACCCCATACTTCTCTTTTCTTTATCCTCTTAGTCAACCCTGTAATCTTCATGCTGCTAGCAATTAGTAAATAGATAGGGAAGCTTTTTTTTTTACATTTCTTCAGTCACTTCCTGGTTTCCAGGCCTAGGCAAATAATGTCATACATCCCAGGAGTCTTCAGGAAGGGAAGAGGGGTTTTCTTAGCTAAGCACACCCTCCTGCCTGCATGCCTGAACTAAGGACAGATGGATTCCGGGAAGTAAATGCTACATGAATCATCTGCCCTTACTCACTTACGACCACGGGCAGAAATGCGAGGAGGTGTTTTTTCAAGGTGATTTCTCAGAAAAATATAGCATGGAGGCATGGATGGATGGGGGAGTTTGCTTTGAATATTAAAAATGAATGAAATAGGGTTTTTGGTGCTCTGTGGCAGTGAAGTTCCACAGTAAACTATTTGTTTTCTTTAGAAAGCAGCCACAGCCTCTGTAGAAAAGCCTGTCCCCAGCCAGCAGGCTACAGGAATCTTGCTCTTGGTGTGAAAGCAGTAGTTTCTCTGCAAAGGTTCGAAACCCCCCTGACATGATTCTAATGCACTCTTCCCAACACACACGTTCCTGTAGATGTAGCTGCATGTCTAAGTGGGTGCTGAAGCGACCACCAGCTAGGACCGTGAGCAATCAGAATGAGGAATGTCACCAACACACCATGGGTCTCTAAAAAAATTGGTCCAAAGCTTCATTCAGTGATCACATCGTTACAGCAAACAGCAATGTTTCGGAGCCTTGCAAGAAGACCCCTCCATCACATGCCTGATAAAGGGGTCCTACGAATGCTGGTGACATTCCTTGTTCTGAATCCCTCTGGCATGATGTCACCACCCCACCTCATCCAATCAGAGAACACTTCGTATTCATTTAGAAAATGCAAAGCAATCTCTGAAAGACGGCCATGCCAAGTGGCCGACCTCCTGTGTTCAGTAAGCAGAAAGGGTACAGGACCTGGATGCAAGTGGAGATCACTGGAATAGCTGTGTCTACTTTAGTGGTTTCCAGCTTCCAGAGGGCTCAGCCAGGTATGGTATATACATTGGTCCAAACTGGACCAATGTAACTATGTATAAATAAATCTGTGCCTGAAATTATTATTTAACATGTGCCATGTTAAGGCAGCCCAGTCAATGCACAGCAATAGATAAAAAAAACAAAAACACATGATCCTTCTCTAGCAATGCAAAGCATCACAAAGTGTGGTATATGCGCTAGGGTGAGCTGCGAATTGCACTCTATTTTACATTGCGTTGGAGTGTCATTCACAATGAACCATGCATAAAGCAGTTGCATTGCCAAGCCTCATGGCAACATGTGCTAACAAGTGCATTCTAGTACATAATGCCACACATGCGAAAGGGGCCTCAGTTTTGTGGCTAACACCACTCTTTTGTAATGTTTTCCTCTCTAAACTAATGGCAGGGCAGCTTGAGCCCTGCATGCCTTGGGTCAAGGCTTGACTCCCTTGCTTCCCAAGCACGTCAATGAGTATACATCAGCCAAGAGACATACATTGTAATTAGATTTCTCACACCAGCAATCAATCAGTGCACTGGCTGGGAAAGGCCTTAAAAAAAAATAGAGGTTTACGATATTTAACACACTAAGAATAAGGACGTAAAATGTAGCACAACGAACCGCCACAGTTATCGCCAAAGTTGCAAACAGAATACCAAACGGGCCCTAGGTGAAAAATCCATCTAATTTTTCCTAATAGTCCATCTACTAACCACATATTATGGTATGCTGCTTTTCGCACACTGTATGTTTGAACATAACACGACACAGGCTCTAAACCCAATAATTCTGCCATACAAATAAAGGAAGTGTGAGAACACGCTGGAAAAAATCCAGAAACTTAATAAGGTGACCTTCCAGGATGGGAAACAATATAACGGTTACATCACCAGGCTAGTCTCGAAATACCAACCCAATCATTCTCTTTGTTCCACTCAAGACCTCCTGCTTTCTAGCTCCTTCGTCACTTCCTCCTTTGCTCGCCTCCAGGACTTTTCCAGAGCCTCTCCAATCCTATGGAACTCCTTACCCTAACCTGTCCGAGTATCTCCTACTCTGCTAGCTTTTAGACGATCCCTGAAAACCCTCCTCTTCAGAGAAGCTTATTCTACCCACACCAAACTGTATTTTAATTTTCTTCATCTGATCATCCCCCACAGTTATTACCTTTTGTTTCACTTGACCCTCCCTTCTAGATTGTAAGCTCTAACGAGCAGGGCCGTCCGATTCCTCCTGTATTGTAAGTGTGCTGTCTGTCCTCATATTATAAAGCGCTGCGCAAACTGTTGGCGCTATATAAATGCTGTATAATAATAATAACTCTTATATGGTGGCCATAAATAGGTTCAGCAGTTTGCTGATGTGTACCTGTTAAAAAGTTTTAGTGCTCATTTGTGACTGGTTCTCTTTAAAGCCTTCTGCTGACCTCAAGATTGGGATGTCGGTGAAAGTAACCGTCATCCTTTCCAGCTTTAAAAGGGGATTTTTTTTTTAATGATAAATGACAGGTCTTCTTTAAAATTAAATTGCCTCCTCTGTTGTATGTGAAGCTCATCTGTAGGCTTAGAAAGATAAATGAGCCCATAAACAAGCCTAGGACAAGACGATGGCAGTAAGTGGAATAGATTATTGTGCTATCTCCTGCTCCATATGGCAATGGGCACCGAGGAGGTCACATCACAACAATGCCAATGAAATGTGGGTGTCACAGGAAAATAAAAACAATGCATGGCATTCTGTACAAGGATATGTTGCTGCCGCAGCATTGTTCTCCCAGCTGTAAAGGTGTGTCAGGACTGTACGCCGTGTGCTCACTTAGCTAAAGGATGTTAAATATATATCCAACACAAATTGATACGATTATTTAAATTTAAAAAAACTCTTTTGCATGAAGGAACAAATACACCTATCAGCCATAACATTATGACCACTGACAGGTAAAGTGAAACACATTGATTATCTTGTCACAATGGCATCTGAAAGTGGGTGGGATATATAAGTCAGCAGGTGAACACGTTTTTCCTGAAGTTGCTGTGTTTAAAGCAAAAAAAAAAAAAAAATGGACAAGTGTAAGGATTTGAGTGATTGTAATGGCAGATGACTGGGTCAGAGCATCTCCAAAACTGTAGCCCTTGTGGTATGTTCTTGGTCTGCATTAGTCAGAATCTACCAAAGAAGGAAAAACGGTGAACCGGTGACAGAGTCAAGGGCTGCCAAAGGTTACTGATGTACCTGGGGAGAGAAGACTGACCCATGTAGTCCGATCCAATAGAAGAGCTATTGTAGCTCAATTTGCTGATACTGGTTCCGATAGAAAGGTGTCAGAACATCGTGCATCACAGTTTGTTGTGTATAGGGCTCCATAGCTGCAGACCAGTTGGGGTGCCCATGCTGACCCGTTTCCACAGCCAAAAGTACCTACAATGAGCACATGAGCATTAGAATTGGACCACTGAGCAATGGAAGAAGGTGGCCTGGTCTGATGAATCATGTTTTCTTTTCCATCGTGTGGATGGCCAGGTGTGTGTGTTTACCTGGGACACCAGAATGGCAAGCCGGCAGAGGCAGTGTGATTCTTTGTCTTGTGGAGTCCATGCCTCAAAAGATTAGGGCTGTTTTGGTGGCAAAATACTCAATATTAGGTGGGTAGTCATAATGGTAGGATTGATCGGTGTATGTACTTTTTCCAATTCCAGGCACGAAAAAAAAAAAATTACTTGCAGTGGTTAAATGCTTCATATGTTTAGGGGTGACGGAATAAGGAGTAATACACTTATGTTATTCTGCATTCCAGTAGGGTTCTTCCAGCTGTGTGATCGGTTCCTGCAACCTCCTCTCTTAGCCACTCACAGAGCAGTCACGCGCTCCATGCCCCAGATTGTACATGATGATGATGGAGGACCTTTCACAGATCAGAGCTTCAGGGTGAAGTGGAGAGTGCCGGAGTTGAATTAAGTAATAATGCCTGTTCCCCTACCCATAGAAATAAGAAGCATTTAACCCTTGCAGTGCTAGGGGGAACAACTGCATAGGTATATTTGTTTTTAATTCCTGGAGTTGGGTTTTTAAACAACAAAGTGCATCCTCAAGGTGATTCTTTCAAGCCAGATCCAAACCCGATCATTAAAATCTCATAGAACCTTTAACACACAATCAGCCTGGGTTCACACTGCTGCGGATGGGGGAACCCTGCGAATTCACTGCGGGTTCCCGCATCGCAGGTCTCTGAGCGGCAGTTCACACTGCCATATGCAAACTCTGGGGAGTGTCAAAACAATGTTAATGACACCCGCAAATGAGTACGCATATCGCACTGCGAACTGCAAACTCGCACAGGAATCGGATCGCATGGTGTGAACCACCATGCGATCAGATTCTGACCCTGCGAAAAAAAGGGTCCTGTGCGAGTTTGCACCGATTGCGATGCAAATTCAGCCATACAATCTCTATGGCTGATTTTGCATCGCACAGAGATCGCATATGGTTCACACTGCAGTGCGGTGCGAAATCATATGCGATCTCTGAGATCGGAGCAGTGTGACCCCAGCCTTAGAATTCCAAAAATTGCTGTCAATAGTTTTAAATATGCAGTTTTTATTACAAGAATACCTGGAGATCCTGCCATGAAGGTTCTTTCTGACACTTAAGCCTTCCATAGATGGTTCAAATCTCAGCCGGTTCTGCAGGGACCGGCTGAGATTTGAACCATCTATAGGCAGGCTGATTGTACCCAAATCACCAGAGGAAGCCAAACTTCCCATCAACATCTTGAATCTCAAAGTGATCAAAATAGCTCTGCATCACTGGACCCACCTCCTTCAGGGACACCCAGTTAGGTTGCACTTGAGCAATGCCACAACTGTGGCCTACATCAATCACCAGTGGGGCACCAGTGAGTCTTGCAGCCTTGATCATCTCCCATGTGGAAAACACTGTCCAGTGATCCCTGCTGTCCACATCCCAGGAGTGGACAGTTTGGAAGACAGATTACCTCTGACATCACTGCACCAAGGGGAATGAGCCCTTCACCCCAACATTTTTAATATGATTTGTTAGAAATGGGGATCTCTGACCTCTAGATTTAACCACAAGTTACTTCTGTTTGTGGCCAAGGATCCACTAGTATCAGATGATCAAGATCTCAAGTCCATGGCCCCCCGCAAGGAGAACACAATAGCTTAGCAGGGGGCTTTCCCCATCAACACTGATTGTGTAGATTGGGGACTTGAGTGATATTCTTTCCTGAAATCCGCAGATGCAGGAAAGGAAATCACATCATAGACAGGAAGTGGCTGAAAAGGCTGTGGAGCCTAGAGGGCTCCCGTACAGCACTGAAGGTGATCTATCTGCTAGTAATGGTACAAAAGACAACCCATGGTGTTTGCACCAAGGGAATGAGTGCCAAGATACCAAATGAAAGCAGCATACAGGTTTTCATCCTATTGCTTACCGTAGCTGAGACTCCCTTTTGTATATAAATTTTATATTGTGTATTTTGAAAAATTAATAACATTTAAATTTAAAAAAATGTATGTTGCCTCTGCATGCTGGTAGGCAGCTTTTGCAGAGCAATGGGCTACTATGCTCATTCTCTTGATTAATCAGCAGGAAATGTTTTTATAGATAATTTTTTGTCAAAAGTTTTAAAAGCATTTTAATAGTGTAAAAATCACTGATTGCTGCTTTAACTCAAGCTAAGATTAGATTATAAATAGCTCCATACAGGCCAATTTACTTAGAACCTACTGGGATATCAAACAATAAGGTTGTGTATGTGGGTAGCTTTAGAATCGATGTGATATTGTTTGTGAAGGCATCTCAGGGTTGTTTTGCATAAAAGGTCCCACCTATACAGTACATGACCCAGCAGAGGGCACATCGCTGGTCCAGCCCTTGGCTAACTCATATTAGCCTTTTTACAAATAATAACTACTTTCTGAATAAATAGCCTGCAATGTTTTATGGATCAGACGTTGTCTTCCTGTCTTCCATTGTAATGCTGAGCATGAAGGTGACATTTAAAAACAGCATCAGATATGCACGGCGTTTACTTCCTGCGGCAAATTTTCAATCAAATATGAGTCAGGCAGGTGAAGAACATTAAAAGAGAACTCCGGCAGCTAATTTAAAAAGATGTGTAAAGAAAAAAACTTGTGCCTGTTCTTGGACAACATTTAGAAGAAAGAAAATAATGAACTATAAACTAATGGGCTTTTATCAACCATTGTCCTCCATCTGCTGGATCCAAAAAAACTCATAGCACAATGCCATCCAGCAGTAAACATCTGCAAGGAACTAATTCATTATTTTTTACAATTAGATTTTATTTTTGAAAATCTTTGCAGGGAGTACCATAGTATGCATTTGGTATTTCGAAGACCAGATACACTATATTGTCAAAAGTATTGGGACACATGCCTTTACATGCACATTAACTTTAATGGCACCCCAGTCTTAGTCCGCAGGGTTCAATATTGAGTTGGCCGACCCTTTGCAGCTATAACAGCTTCAACTCTTCTGAGAAGGCTATTCACAAGATTTAGGAGTGTGTCTATGTGAATGTTTGACGATTCTTCTGGAAGGCCATTTGTAAGGTCAGGCACGAGAAGGCCTGGCTCACAGGCTCCACTCTATTTCATCTCAAAGGTCTTCTATCGGTTTGAGGTCAGGATTCTGCGCAGGCCAGTCAAGTTCCTCCACCTCAACTTGCTCATCCATGTCTTTATAAACCTTGCTTTGTGCACTGGTGCGCAGTCATGTTGGAACAGGAAGGGACCATCCCCAAACTGTTCCCACAAAGTTGGGAGCATGAAATTGTATAAATTGTCTTAATATGCTGACGCCTTAAGAGTTCCCTTTACTGGAACTAAGGGGCCAAGCCCAACCACTGAAAAACAACCCCACACCATAATCTCCCCTGGACCAAATTATTTGGACCAATGCACAAAGCAAGGTCCATAAAGTTTGGGGTGGAGGAACTTGACTGAGTACTGACCTCAACCCAATAGAACACTTTAGAGATGAATTTGAGCAGAGCGTGCGAGCCAGGCCTTCTCGTCCAACATCAGTGCCTGACCTTACAAATGCACTTCTGAAAGAATGGTCAAACATTCCTATAGACACACTCCTAAACCTTGTGGACAGCCTTTCCAAAAGAGTTGAAGCTGTTATAACTGCAAAGGGTGGGCCAACTCAATATTGAACCCTACGGACTAAGACTGGGATGCCATTAAAGTTAATTTTCGTGTAAAGGCAGGTGTCACAATACTTTTGACAATATAGTGTATGTCACCTAATAAAAACTAAAGGCAAAAATACTTTACCTTAGTTCCAAAAAAAGGCCCCTTGCCGCCACATGCCATCTTCTCCCCGGCATCTTCCAGTTGCAGGTCTTCTGCTTTCTTGATTGGCTGGTGTGGGATGACTTTACTTCAGTGCATGCGTAGGAGTGCAGTTATCCCAACACAAAGGAAGTGTGCTGGATTGTAAACTGAGCTGCACATGCATACATTCTACATGGGATTGCGAGCAGGCAGGTAAGTGCATTTGATTGCACAAGAGACATTGCATGTCTCTTTTGCAATAAAGAGCCTGCTTGTTCTCAATTTTATTTTCAACTTCAGTTCCACTGAAGTTTTGCAATTTAGAGCCTGCCTGTTCTTAATTGTATTTCCAACTTCAGTTCCACTTTGAGCAATAGGGGATGTATCATATCTATCCATTGGACCATATACATTAGTATGGCATTTGGGTGAATTTTACTGTGACACAAGTAATATGCACAGTATCTCACGAAAGTGAGTACACCCCTCACATTTTTGTAAATATTTTATTATATCTTTTCATGTGACAACACTTTGCTTTAATGTAAAGTAGTGAGTGTACAGCTTGTAGAACAGTGTAAATTTGCTGTCCCCTTAAATTAACTCAACACAGCCATTAATTAAACCGCTGTCAACAAAAGTGAGTACACCCCAAGTGAAAATGTCCAAATTGGGCCCAATTAGCCATTTTTCCCTCCCCAGTGTCATGAGACACAGGCCTGTACTGGCCATCGGGACTACCGGGAGTTTCCCGGTGGGCCGATGGCACAGTGGGCCGGTTCAGTGACAGACAGCCTGTCAAAGTCATGGCTGCGCGCCTCGCACAGCCATGACTTTGAACACCGCTGTACACTGCTTAGTGGCAGGGCTGATGGGCTGATCGGCAGAGCGGGGGAGAGGGGGAGGGGGGACGCCGAAGCCCAGGTGCTCCTTCTCCTACAGAGAGCGGGTCAGTGGAGGAGAAACTGTTGTGTCCCTCCCCCCTCCCTTGAACTGCGTGAGGCTGTGAGCAGAGGGCTGTTTCCTGCCCCTCCCTCCTCCTCCTTCGGTCAGCAGCAGGGAGGGTGGCTCTGTGTGGAGAGAACAGTGCAGCTGCGGGCTCTTCACCCCCTCCCTCTCTTCCTCATGCTGCTGTACTCGGGAGTGGGGAATGTAAAAGAGCACAGAGGAGGATCATGGGACATGTAGTCCGGAGAACTGGCAGACCCATCGCAATCCTAAGAGAGGAACTGCAACCCCCAGCATGCCCATCTGAAGGGAAGGGAGAGAGAGACAGTTCTTGGGTGGTAAGTGACATGTTGCATCTGGGGACCCTGGTGTGTGGGGGCTCTCTGGGGATGGGGACCCTGCTGTGTGGGGGGCTCTCTGGGCATGGGGACCCTGCTGTGTGGGGGGCTCTCTGGGGACCCTGGTGTGTGGGGGCCTGCCTGGGGACCCTGGTGTGTGGTGTGGTCCCAGGGGTCCGTCGGGGGGTGTGTCGT
>BLSH010416267.1:2005737-2015954 GCA_018402905.1 Glandirana rugosa | reverse complement strand
GTGAGTTGAAGAAACCAGCTGGTACCCGTTCCAGACAAAACACACCTTGGACAGGACAATTTGGCGACATACCAGGACCGGTGGCACGACGTCGAGTCAAAGTCCCAGAACCGTTATAAGAATATCGGATCTGACAGAAATACATCGCGTCGTTAATAAAAAAAGTCTAGGAGTCTCTTAAAAAACGGTACTCCACGGTACAACTTAAAGGCTACTGGTCATACTCTCTCACTCTCCTTATTGTGGTTTACATTGTGTGGACGAGTGGTAAGTGTGGACTCTGGAATATTGTGATTGTACAGAGTAGTCCCGACCTGACCCTGTTTTTAAGACTCTTTATGTTATGCTAGTTTATGTACTGTATTTGTGCGCGTTTGCAAAATTAAAGTGGGCCGGTCTGAATGAATTCCAGGGCCAAATTTTTGTCCCAGTCCAGCCCTGATGAGACATGTTAGTGTTATAAGGTCTCAGGTGTGAATGGTGAGCAGGTGTGTTACATTTGGTGTTATTCCTCTCACTCTCTCATACTGGTCATCGGAAATTCAACATGGCACCTCATGGCAAAAAATTCTCTGAGGATCTGAAAAAAATAATTGCTGCGCTACATAAAGACAGTCTAGGCTATAAGAATATTGCCAAGACCCTGAAACTGAGCTGCAGCACGGTGGCCAGGACCATACAGCGGTTTAACAGGACAGGTTCCACACAAAACAGACCTTGCCCATGGTCGACCAAAGAAGTTGAGTGCACATGCTCAGCATCGTATCCAGAGGTTGTCTTTGGGAAATAGACGTATGAGTGCTGCCAGCATTGCTGCAGAGGTTGAAAGGGTGGGGAGTCAGCTTGTCAATGCTCAGACCATACGCCGCACACTGCATCAAATTGGGTCTGTGAGGCTGTCATCTTAGAAGGAAGCCTCTTCTAAAGACGATGCACAAGAAAGCTCCGCAAACAGTTTGCTGACGACAAGCAGACTAAGGACATGGATTATTGGAGCCATGTCCTGTGGTCTGATGAGACCAAGATAAACTTATTTCGTTCAGATAGTGTCAAGCACGTGCGGCGGCAACCAGGTGAGTACAAAGACAAGTGTGTCTTGCCTACAGTCAAGCATGGTGGTGGGAGTGTCATGGTCTGGGGCTGCATGAGTGCTGCCGGCACTCTGGGGGGGCCACGGTCCATTGAGGGAACCATGAATGCCAACATGTATTGCGACATACTGAAGCAGAGCATGATCCCCTCCCTTCGGAGACCGCAGGGCAGTATTATAACATGATAACAACCCAAACACACCTCCAAAACGACCAATGCCTTCCTAAAGAAACTGAGGGTAAAGGTGATGAACAGACCAAGCATGTCTCCAGACCTAAACCCTATTGAGCATCTGTGGGGCATCCTCAAACGGAAGGTGGAGAAACGCAAGGTCTCTAACATCCACCAGCTTTGTGATGTCATCATGGAGGAGTGGAAGAGGACTCCAGTGGCAACCTGTGAAGCTCTGGTGAACTCCGGTGAACTCTGATGAACGTTGGTGAAATAATGGAGGTTTAGACATGAATGGCTGTGTGTTGAGTTATATTGAGGGGACAGCAAATTTACACTGTTATACAAGCTGTACACTCACTACTTTACATTGTAGCAAAGTGTAATTTCTTCAGTGCTGTCACATGAAAAGATATAATAAAATATTTACAAAAATGTGAGGGGTGTACTCACTTTTGTGAGATACTGTATGTTTCTCAAATGAGGTGCATCTCTTTAAGTCAGATCTCCATTTCTCCACAGAGGGCGGGTTAGTAAGGAGCTTGTTTTTAAACTGTAGTCTCTAGTATAGGAACTGTACCAAAAATGATCTTGTGGCTGAATAGGCAACACTTCCCATAGACACACTCTAAAATCTGGGAAAGCCCTTCCCAGAAGAATGGAGGCTGTTAACGCAACAAAGAGGAGGCCAACTTCAAATGAATGACCATGGTTTTGAAATGTCAACAGATTAATTTATATGTGGTGGTCCACAATTTTTTGGCCATATGGTAGGTGTGATGGTCAGCTGTCCCCAAATGTTGCCCATGTAGTTACCTTTGGCCATATAGCTGGGTCCAATCCTTTGGTCTTTCATCTGACCCACTGAAATAAGCTATTATGTAATAGACAAAGAAACAAAGGACAACTATGCGCAGTAACCCCTGCAATGAATTAGGCTTTAGCTTACTAGGCTATGACCCGACTGACCACTGGTGTGGAAGGCACACAATTCTTCTTGTGGTAGTGCCCCATGACATGAGCATTTAACCCTAGTAGTACAGTCGCACTCCATAGGCATATTTTTTTTTTCTAATTCCTTAAATGCTTGTTTAGTCTAGGGGTACAGGGATAAGGTGTAGTACTTACCTTATTCCTCAATCCATGTGATTATAGTCCTGCATTGTTAGTGATGATGGTGAGGGACTGCCCCACAGTCTGCCCACAGACCAGAACTTTTTGTAGAAGAGAACAGCATTGGAGGCTAGACTACTCTGTTATCTAGAGTTTAGCTTTAATTCCCATTCCAAGGGAGGGGAAATCTTCCAAAAGGGGAACCCTGTTCCTGCGCTAACCATCCAAAGCAGAGTTATCCTTTAAATACAAGGCCTAGTAAAGTACTTTATAGATTAATCTTCATTACTTCAATATAACTAGTATTAGTCACATTCAACTGGAATTTCCCTGCTCATCCAAGTGGCTTCTTTATTTTAAGAAGAATCATACAACCTGCATTTATATCTACTCAGTATAAATTAATGGCGTAACATCTTCAGCGTTACTAAACAAATGCAGCTGAAGTTAACTACTACTAGATATAATGTGAGCTGGACAAATCTCTAAATCTCTAACAAACACAATCCAATATGTTTACCCAGGACTTTTTTTGTGCCAGAACATGCTGATATGCCCTTGAGAGAGGCTGCATAAGGTTGTCTATAGGTCAGGAAGTCAAGGAAAACCTCCCAAATGAGACAAACAAGACAAAAAAAGTGAAGAGGTTTTATCTGGTCCCCCTTTCCACTGCAAATGTTTACTATTCATTTTGCCTCAGGAATGATGAATAAGGTGATATGATATATTTACCTTATTCCTCACTACTGCAAAAATCCTGCTCTTCATGCAACTAGTCCTCCGAAGTCTCTCTCCTTCACTGACCAACTGGTCACAGTCCTCTGACATCATCACACACAATGAGGGACCAAGCAGTCCTGCATTTTATGGGAGGAACCTAAGGACCAAGCCACATTCCACAGTGATGGACAGAGGAGGAGGAGAGATTTAGGTTTTGTATGTTTTATGATATAAGTAACAGAGAAAATTGAGTACTGTCCATGACACTTTTTTTTATTTGCACCAACATACAATTTCTCAGGACAAGCTTTCAGGGTATGTCCCCTTCTTCAAGGTCCAAGCAGTACTGATTCACAAAAGTTTTAGCAGAATGTTAAAAAAATCGTAGTACTGCTTGGACCTTGAAGAAGGGGACACACCCCGAAAGCTTGTCCTGAAAAATTGTATGTTCGTGCAAATAATAAAAAGTATCACGGACAGTACTCAATTTTCTCTGTCGCAATTGCACTAATACGGCTACAATCACCTTAAAGTGGTTATCAACTCTTGTAATCAGGCTTACCTGTAGGTTCCCTGTATATCTCCTAAACCTGTATGGTTTAGGAGATATGCGCTATACTTGCATGTGCCGACGTCATTCGGCACAGGTGCAGTGAAGAAACAGCCTTTGTGCCGTTTCTTCACTGACAATGTGCCGCGATTGGCGGCTCCCAGAGCTCGAGGCCCCGGAAGGAAGAAAGGCGAAGATGGACGCTTCCTACTGCGGGGACATCGCGGGAGTCGATGGCAGGTAAGTGGCACATAATAGGCTAGTATGCGATGCATACTAGCCTTTTATGCTTCTACATTGCAGGTGAATAACAGGAAGTAAATACTACCTCTTTAAGCATGATTTAAGTAAAAAAGCTCAGAGCAGCCAAAAAGTTCCTTCTTGATTTCTCTATTAACATAATTTTCAATTGACTTTAAAATTTTAGTAAGGTTTAAAAGCATTAAATGGAAATTCTCACTGGTTGCTATGGGTAATACAATTCACATTTTAGACACATTGATAAATGAGGATCAATACAGCAAGATTTATGACTCTACCGGAAAAGAAAGATTGATAAATAACCACACTTTATCCAAGCTGTTTTCTTGATCTGAAAACAATTTTGCTCTAACGCCAATAAATCACCACCTGGAAAAATCGATGGTGTGTCCCTGGGAATGTCGCTTTAACTCCCTTCACTTTTTATTGGCATATTTCCAGCACATTTCCTCTCCGGTGATTCCATGTTAAAACATTTTGAAAATGACTAAATCCTCAAATTGGTTCGTGCATGAAAGCATGAAATTATTAATGAAGAAAACCGCGTTTTAATTGTGTATTAATTGTGCTTCCACTTAGCAGATAAACTGTAGAAATACCAATATACAAATAATTATGTTACAGCAGCCATGACATGACACGGGTCCAGCCTAGGAGAAAGATCACTCCACAGCTCCATTGCACTATGCAATGTGGTAGCCTACACATTTTTGGATGAAGCTTGGAAGTGTTAAAACACCTGACAGGTTTTTATTGCTAAAGTAGAAGAAATGACCAGCACTCCAGAGATGACAGACTTTAAGGCCTCATACACACGGACGTTTCTTAAAAAATAAACAAAACGTCGGGCCTGACGTCAAGGGAAAAAAAAATCTGAATTTTTCGGCGTTATGTATTGGTGTTAGTGAGCGTTAGTTAGCGTCTGCGTTTTTTAAAAAAAATCATCCCTCTGCTATTTTTCAACCTAAAAACGTCGGCGTCAAAAAACGCCGGTTAACGCCAGTACAATATTATTTGGCGTTTGTTGGCATTTTGCGGCGTCTGTGTCAAAAAAATGCCAAAACCTTACAGCCTCAGAACGCGCTGGCCGTGGGTTCTAGTTTCAGCTCACTAACGCCGACGCCATCTACAGCTCAAAAACGTCGGCGTTTTTATGGGGCCATTGACTAAAATGGAGAGCTGCAAAAAACGCCAGAAAATGCCGGCGTCAAAAAATGTCCGTGTGTATGAGGCCTAAACCTTTACTGAGATCAAAGCTAAAATAACAACATAGCTTATGCAGCAAAAAATGTACAACCACCTCTTCATAAGCTACTATGTTGTCATCTCAACTGAGATCTCAGTACAGATTTAAAGTGATTGTAAAGGCTTGCTTTTTTAAATAACAAACATGTTATACTTACCTCCTCTGTGTAGTTGGATTTGCATAAAACAGCCTGGACCCTCCTCTTCTTGGGTCCCTCTTCTGCTCTCCTGGCACCTTCCTCTGGTGAATGCCCCCTCAGCCAGCAGCTAACTATGGGGGCACCCAGGCCGAGTCAGAGCTCCATGTATCCATTCAGACACGGAGCCCCGACCCGGTTTCACCCCCTCTCTCCCCTGATTGGCTGACTGATTTTGATTGACAGCTGAGGGAGACAATGGCGCCACTGCTGTGTCTCAGCCAATCAGGAGGAGTGTCTGGGACAGCTAAGACACTCGTAGACAACGCTGCAGAGAAAAGGGGCTCAGGTAAGAGACTGGGGGTGCTGGGGAGGCTGCTACACACAGAAGGTTTTTATCTTAATGTATAGAACGCATTAAGATAAAAAGAAACCTTCTGCCTTTACAACTCTTTTAAGATCTGTCATCTCTGGAATAATGTCCTTTTTCCTTTGTATTGACATGATGTCTCCACTGGCCGTTCACCCTCCTTAAGGAGTGAAAAGTGAAGGAACAGGATGGATTTTAGTTCAAGTTTTTTGTGCTTTCTGTGCCCCTGATGGAGAGATTCAGCCTCCATATTTGTCCTTGTTGTGTAGAGTATTGATATAATGCTGGAAGCTTGTTGAATGCAGTAGTCACCTTTACGGTCATGGAGGAATATCACATCATGTCTTGCAGGAACTTAATGTAAATAAGCGCAAAGAGAGGATAAATGGTACTTCCTCTTATATCATAGAATACAGTCACTATACACTATAATACTGCAGTGACACCTGCTGGATAGATAGGTACAATGCGTACAGTTTATATAAGCAGATTGCTGTTGCTCTTCTAGCACCCCTTCTCAACAGCATGTGCTTTGTCAAATTATGTTCATCTTCTTCTGGAAATAAGTATGACGTTCCTTCAACTAAGGCTTGATGAATGCATCGGCAGTCATCTCCTCTGATGAGCAGTATTGAATGTCAATAACACCTTGCTCTTGATTGTTCCTCAGTAGGCGACATCGATGTGTTTGGTCCTTGGATTGACCCTTTCTGATTGCATGAGCTTTATACAACCCTGGCTGTCTTCAAAAAATTCAAAAATGGGAATTGGTTTTGACATGTCTATCCCAATGTCCACAAAAAGTTGGCAAATCCATATTGCTTCTTGACATGTGTATGCTGCTGCAATGCACTCTGCTTCAGTTGAAGATAGAGTGACAGTTGCTTGCTTTCAACTAGACCCCTTATGGTTCCTTCCCCATACTGGAAGATGAATCCACTTGTGGATTTGCGGTCTGTGCAGTCTCCGGCCCAATCAGCATCCACATATCCAACCAGTTTTGGATTTGATGCTGCTGGTAACCGTAACTCCATCTGAATTATTCCTTTGAGGTACTGCATCACTCTCGACTGCGTTCCAGTCACGCTGACAAGGGGATGAAACTTTACTGCATAGAATGCCCACTGCTGCGGCTATGTCTGGTCTTGTCACAGTGGCAACATATAGCAGCTTATTGATTACTCTGAAATACATGTCATTGTTGGGTAGCAAGTTTTCTGCTTCATTGCTCTTTAGATTGCCTGGTTGCATAGGAGTTTTAATTTCCTTCGCATCTTGCATGTGGAATTGTTCCAAGACTTCAAAGATTTTCTGAGATGGGTTGAGAAGATAACTTCCATCTTCTCTCTCTCTATTTGAATTCCCAGATAGTAGCTAATGTTCTCTAGCGCTTTGAATTCAAAACTTTCTTTCAGCCTATTAACTATTTGATTGCAATCCCCTTCTTGTTCAAAACAAGTTATAATGTCATCAACATAGATAAGGATGTATATCCATCTTTCTCCTTGATTCTTGGAGTAGAGACAGGGGTCTGCTTTACTTCTTGAGAATCCCTCTCTGGTAAGTACTTTGTTCACTTTCTCATTCCACATCCTTGTAGATTGCTTAAGAACGTAATGCTCTTCATAAGTTTACACACAAGGTTGTCTCCTTGTTCAAACCCTGGTGATTGCTCCATGTAGAAATCTTCTTTAATGTCTTCATATAGTAAAGCAGTTTTAATGTCTAGGTGTTTCACTAGCATGCCCTTCCCAGCTGCAATGCTAAGAAGCGCTTTGATGGTGGAGTGTTTTATGACGAGAGCAAATGTTTGATCGTAATCTTCACCGAATTTCTGGGAGTAACCCTTGGCAACTAATCTGGCTTTGTGTTTGTGGATATTCCCTTCTGCATCTAACTTTATTTTGAAAGTCCACTTACTTCCTATGCGGTTAGGAGTGACTAATTCTTCTGCTGCTTTTCTCAATTTATTGGCTTCATGTTTTGGCAGTTTTTCTATGTCTTCCCAGGATGTTGGTTCAAGTATGCTTTGTGTTTTGACAGTGTATGACAGCTTGTGGGTTGGTATCCCCTTTGTAGTCCGAGTGGATCTTCCGATTTCAGGCAGTTCAGCAGTAGCTGGTGGGGAACTTGATTTAGGCATTGTGCGTTCCACCTCTTGTTCTGATTCCTGCACAGGTTTGTTTGGTCGACCTTTTCTTCTGGTTTGTTGGGCATATTGCCTTCACAGCCTTCAGGGATCCGTGTTTCTGGTGATGGGCTCTCATCAAAACACTACGGCTTATTGTCACTCTGTCAGTCTTTGGGTGTAGGATTCTGTAACCCTTAGTTTGCTCCCTGTAGCCTACTAGAATGCCCCCTATGGCTCTGTTCTCCAGCTTGGATTGCTTTTCGCTTGGAATATAGGCATATGCTTTACATCCAAACACTCTAATATGCCCTAAGCTGGGAGTTTTCATTGGACCGCATAAGTTACTGTGTATGAGCTGCAGGGGGTGGGTAGTTTTTCTTTGAGAAGCCTGTGGAAGGGGAGCATGTGTGGCTTTTAATTTTATGCAGTACTTCAGTACTGCAGTTCATGAGCACTTTGTAAGGTATTATTGTCAAATATTCTGATAAGCCTCTCTTTATAATGCCCTATGATGTCCTATATAACTTCTGGACTTTTGTGCCCCAGCCGCCTGTGCCATAGGTGAATACATTTGCTGTGTAGGTCATTAGAGAAAATATTGGCTTGCCGGTCTGTGGTGATGAGCCTGTATAGGTGATCATACACTTTTCCTTTTATGAGGCATTGCTTATTATTGTGAATTGTGTATTCATCACCCAGGAACTTGACCATGAGACCGTTGTTTGCAAGACTTTTCACTGATAGAAGGCTGCCTTCTAGTCCTGGAACATACAGCACTTTCTTTACAAGTATACTCTGCTTGCCTTGTGGTGTAATGCAGTTCAGGAAACCCTGGCCTTTACCTACAGCAGTGATGCTTTTCCCGTTTTCTAGGAAAACTTTGTCTTTTGCACTGCAATCAGTGTTTGTGAAGAAGGTCTCATCACTAGTCATGTGGGTTGTCGCTCCTGAGTTTATGCACCAGCAGCATGGCTTGCCGCTCTGTGTCACTTTAAAGGTGTCACTCCATGATGTGTCTGCAGTTTCCTTTGTGGCTGCTTTAACTCTTTCTTTTGTGGATAGCCCTAGTTTCCGCTGCTCGGCTTTCCAGATAGAACCATCCTTCTTTAAGTGACTGGTCTTTTTACAGCAAAAACAGGCTCTGCTTTCTTTGTTGTACTTTGTACATCTTAAGAGCTTTGTCATTATGGGGCATTTTCTTTCCTTCTGTCATATTCATAGATTAACTTGCCTTTGACATATTCCAGTGTCAGCGCCTGCGTCTGGTTTATAAAGCGTTAATAAGAGCAGTATATGTCTCTGGAAGGCTGCAGAGGAGCAGGGATACAATATGGTTATCTTTGATGTCCTCTCCGATGGTGTGCAGCTGCTCTATGATCTCTAGCATAGCTTTCACGCGATCACACATTTGCTGGCCTTCTTCTAATCTCATCTTCTATAGCTTTCATAGCAAAAACAGCTTACTGTTGAGACTTGAATGCTCATGCAGTTTTTGTAATGATGTCCACATATCTTTGCCCATTTTCTCTGTTCTTATGTGGATAAGCTGGTTATCTTCCACTAGTAAGCTTATAATTGCGTTTGCCTGCCTATCTTCCTGTTCCAGTCTTCCGTCTCTCCATTTGTGGGTCTGTCTGTATTCAACACTTGCCACAAGTCATCCTTGTTCAGAAGCATTTCTAGTTGAAACTTCCATAGCTGGTAATTGGCATGGTTTAGCTTTGCTATTGCAAACTTCACATCTGAACCACTTACCATCTTTGCATACAGTACTCACAGACTCACTGAGTTGCAGAATTCTCTTTCCAGTGCCTTTGGGTGCTACTGGGTGCCTTCCAGGTGCCTGGACCCATAACCTGTTGTGCAGAGTATTGATATAATGCTGGAAGCTTGTTGAATGCAGTATACAGCTTTACTGTCATGGAGGAATATCACATCAGGTCTTACAAGAACTTAAAGTGTTACTAAACCCACAACAGTAGATTCAGTCTGTATATGCAGCATAGTATGCTTGTTATACTCACTGTGGAACTTAAGGGGTTAATCCTCTGCATTGTGTAAAAAGGCTGTTTCATCCCGTATGCCATAAATTCTTCCCTCCTGCACTGTCAATCCAAGCAAGTCCATATAATACACAGCAGGGTGGTAAAGCTGCACATGCTCAGTTTGGTCTCTTATGCTGGATAGAACATTTCCTGTTTCAGGTGAACTGCTCAGGTCACATGATATTGACATCACATATGTGGGCGTGTATACAGGCTGTAGTGAAAAACTCCTCCTACTTGAACACACAGCTATGGACAAACTGTGCAGGTTATCAGGAAAACATGATATACAGATCATCCCAAAAGGTATACAGTGGCAGTATTTTAATGTAAAAAGAAGATTTATAAGCTGTGGGCACTGTGGGGGGGGGGGGGGGGCGCA
>BLSH010416267.1:1954528-1996922 GCA_018402905.1 Glandirana rugosa | reverse complement strand
CCTCACAAATGCGTTTCTGGAAGAATGGTGAAACATTCCCATAGACACTCTCCTAAACCTTGTGAACAGCCTTCCCAGAGGAGTTGAAGCTGTTATAGCTGCAAAGGGTGGGCTAACTCAATATTAAACCCCACGGAATAAGGCTGGCTATACATTATACAATTTTCTTGTACAACTTTCATTTAGATTTACCAAAACCTAAACAGTTTCAATTTGTGTGCAATCAGGCAGGCCCTTGCACTACATAGTTGAAGGAAAATCAAATAAGAAAATTGTATGGTGTATGGCCAGGTTAAGACTGGGATGACATTAAAGTTGGAATGCAGGTGTCCCAATACTTTTGGCAACATAGTGTGTGTATATATATATATATATATATATATATATATATATATATATATATCTCCATTGCGATGCATACTAGCTCATTATGACTTTCTCTTGCAGGTGTTTTTTTTTTTTTGAAAAGTAAACAAAATCTTAAACTACTTTAGAATGACATTTGAATGTGCTGATCCATTTTCCTAAGAATTTTTGTATGCATTTTCATTCAAACTACTGTATACCCAGGTTTACTAAAATGTCCTTATATGAGATTTTAGTGATTGGGTTCACATACTTTAACATCCATTATAGGGGAACACTGATACAGCATTTCAAGTATGATAACTAACTACCCCGCACTAACCCCACCTCTGAAATCCCAGTTTAACTCCTGATAAAGCGCACCCAATTATTGTCTGCAAACCTATCGCTGTGACTCTTACATACTGTAATAATATTTTATCCCTTTCCTTTCTCTCAATCCCCTTCCCTAAAGTCTGCCTTTTCATCCAAAATATAATCAGCAGAGGATGTGTTTATCTGTTGCAGCTGATAACAAGAGGACCATCACTAGTAGGGTAATAATAGAAAAAGAGGAGCATATTGTACAGAGCCCAGAATGTAAATGGATAATGAATGCTGCACTTATCATTGGGCACAGCTGCAGGCCTGCCTGACAGATAAAGGTACAGAGCTGGCTCATCATTCCTTTCTCTTTAGGAACCATATGGCAAAAGAGAAAATTCAAGTTAAAGGGAAACTCCAGGTTGTCTTCAAACAATACACAATAGTCACTGTCAATCGTTTCTATAAACAGATATAAAAAATACTTGAAAAGCAAGAGCCCATTTGTTATTGTTATTTGTAACCATGAAGGCATCCACACCCTTGCGGCAGCTTGAGATGGCATAAAGTGAACAAAGTTACTCGTGACCAGCAATATTGATTTACTGCTGGTATGTGAGATATCATTTTGATCAGTGAGGTGTTTCTGATACTTACCACAATGGAGTGAAGGAACAAAAAACCAGGTTACCCTTCTTAAAGTGATCCAATCGGGGTGTCAACAAAATGACACAGGCACTACCCTGAAAAGAAAGCAGCTTTATACATACCTGCCCATCGGCTTATTTGCTAAAACTTTACTGTGTAGTAGAGCTCCCGGAAACCGATCCGATCATACACTTCTGGGTATGTAAAAGACAATGGGGTAGAATCTGGTGCAGCTGTGCATGGTAGCCAATCAGATTCTAACATCAGCTTGTTCAATAAAGCTTTGGCAATAAAATCTGGAAGCTGATTGGATTCTATGCAGAGTTGCACCAGATTTTGCACTCTCCAGTGTTTAGTAACTAACCCCCACTGTCCGATGCTGGCCACTGTGGTTCCTCCTGTTGACTTCTAGGTCACTACTGTGTCATGCATTGACAAGTGGTAAGCAGGAGGAACCACTAATCAACCAGCCAGAGAAGTCAAATTGAATCAACGCTGGGAGCTCTGTTACATTGTGAGTCTTCACAAATAATGGACCACCAGACAGGTATGTATAAAGTTGCTTTCTTTTTAGGGCAGTGATATGTAAATCTGTTGATCCTTCTTCCTTCTTGAAAAAAATGGTCACTGTGAGGGCACCATCCTATAATGGACATTAACTGCAATGAGAAGCAAATGTGTAGTGAGATCCACAATTTGAGAAGTCAGCGGAGAATGCCAGTGGGCAGCAGAACCTAGGGCCCATGGGAGGACCTGGCAGTGACAAAAGAATGAAGACGACCACCCTGGAGTTTTTGACAGGTTCCCTCTAAGCTACCTGTCCAGCAAAATGCAGTGAAAAAACTCACAGTGAGTGGCTGATCATGTTCAACATTATACTGTATATGCAGTGTCTCTTGCCGTTCAAGGGTTGCCTATGGCTCTAACATGTAATAGATTCAAATATTTATTGTGTGGCCATTCCCATTAAGAAGTCATGGCTCCACCAGACTCAACCAAGAGTTAAGAAAAAGCTCCTCTCCCATGAATGATCCAACTGTAGCCTTCCACAAGCTGTGTTGTCATTCATTATAATCTAGTTCAGGGGCCGAGCACTGATACAACCTCCTTTAGGTTTTTATGGTTGTCTACATTAATGAATGACATACCTTCTAACTAATTACACAGGGATTGTAGCCAGAACACAGGTATTGTAGCCAGAACACAGGGACTCAGCCATTACACAGGGATTGTAACCATTACACAGGGATTGTAGCCAGAACACAGGTATTGTGGCCATTACCACCTGCCCTGGATGGTACTGGCAGGTGGCACTGATTGCCACTGGATAGTACTGGCTGGCACTGGCAGAAGAGATTAGTATGGTAGATTCGCAATGCACAGAGCTAAGAGCCGCTCTGTGCACGAAACTGTGATCTAATTACACTGGAATGCAGAGAATGCAGAGAGAGAGCTGTTAGATCTTCACTGAGATCAGGAGGTGGGCACGACTGAACAGCTAACACCCACAGTCCTGCCCACCTCCAAACATAAAGTTGAAAATCTGACACCTCTCTCTGCATTCTCTGCATTCCAATGTAATTAGGTCACAGTTTCATGCACAGAGTGGCATTAGAAGCAGCACACTCTGTGAAATGTGAGTCTACTCATCTTTTCAGACCACCCACAGAGGCTGCAGGACACTGACTTGAGTATAAGCCAAGGGGGGCCTTTTTCAGCACAAAAAATGTGCTGAAAAACTCGGCTTATACTCGAGTATATACGGTAGTATGAACGTATAGTTTATACATTATTTATTTTGCATTTATTACATTTTAATTCAAACAATTCCCATTTTTGAAAGGTGGATAACAAATCTTACTTTCTCTTCTTCAATACTATCTTTTTTACCTGCAAAATAGAAATGGTCCTCTACAAAGTAGTTGCCATGTTCCTATAAATAGCTCTATGTAGGGTTCATTAACGCTCTAGTTTAAATTCTTTGATCTAAACTTCCCCTAAAATCTCACGAGGGAGCAAAGAGAAGAGACTGTAAACCACCTTCCAAAAAATAAAGGTTTAAATGCCAAATAACAAGAAATACCCCATCACTCAACATGTTTTGCCAATTCCTCATGGGTTCATCAGCAACGTAAATAAAGAAATAGTGCTCAAAACTACAAAGTGCCCCATAAAAGAAATTAAATACCCCCCCCCCCCTCCAAACAGCATCATAATTGTGGGCCAGGGTTTTTTTTGAGTAGAATATTGGAAGGATACAGTATCTCACAAAAATGAGTACACCCCTCACATTTTTGTAAATATTTTATTATCTCTTGTGATAACACTGAAGAAATTATACTTTGCTACAATGTAAAGTAGTGAGTGTAAAGCTTATATAACAGTGTAAATGTGCTATCCCCTCAAAATAACGCAACACGCAGCCATTAAGGTCTAAACCGCTGGAAACAAAAGTGAGTACACCTCTAAGTGAAAATGTCCAAATTGGGCCCAAAGTGTCAATATTTTGTGTGGGCACCAATATTTTCCAGCACTGCCTTAACACTCTTGTGCATGGAGTTCAGCAGAGCATCACAGGTTGCCACTGGAGTCCTCTTCCACTCCTCCATGACGGAGCTGGTGGATGTAAGAGACCTTGCGCTCCTCCACCGTTTGAGGATGCCCCATAGATGCTCAATAGGGTTTAGGTCTGGAGACATGCTTGGTCAGTCCATCACTTTTACCCTCAGCTTCTTTAGCAAGGCAGTGGTCATCTTGGAGGTGTGTTTGGGGTCATTATCATGTTGGAATACTGCCCTGTGGCCCAGTCTCCGAAGGGAGGGGATCATGCTTTGCTTCAGTATGTCACAGTACATGTTGGAATTCATGGTTCCCTCAATGAACTGTAGCTCCCCAGTGCCGGCAGCACTCATGCAGCCCCAGACCATGACACTCCCACCACCATGCTTGACTGTAGGCAAGACACACTTGTCTTTGTACTCCTCACCTGGTTACCACCATACACGCTTGACACCATCTGAACCAAATACGTTTATCTTGGTCTCAACAGACCACAGGACATAGTTCCACTAATCCATGCCCTTAGTCTGCTTGTCTTCAGCAAACTGTTTGCAGGCTTTCTTGTGCATCATCTTTGGAAGAGGCTTCCTTCTGGGATGATAACCATGCAGACCAATTTGATGCAGTGTGAGGCGTATGGTCTGAGCACGGACAGGCTGACCCCCCACATCCCTTCAAGCTCTGTAGCAATGCTGGCAGCACTCATATGTCTATTTCCCAAAGACAACCTCTGGATATGACGCTGAGCACGTGCACTCAACCTCTTTGGTCGACCATGGAGAGGCCTGTTCTGAGTGGAACCTGTCCTGTTAAACCGCTGTATAGTCTTGGCCACCATGCTGCAGTTCAGTTTCAGGGTCTTGGCAATCTTCTTATAGCCTTGGCCATCTTTATGTAGAGCAACAATTCTTTTTTTCAGATCCTCAGAGAGTTCTTTGCCATGAGGTGCCATGTTAAACTTTCAGTGACCAGTATGAAAGAGTGAGAGCGATAACACCAAATTTAACGCACCTGCTCCCCATTCACACCTGAGACCTTGTAACACTAACGAGACACATGACCCCAGGGAGGGAAAATGGCTAATTGAGCCAAATTTGAACATTTTCACTTAGGGTTGTACTCACTATTCTTGCCAGCGGTTTAGTCATTAATGGCTGTGTGTTGAGTTATTTTGAGAGGATAGAAAATTTACACAGTTATACAAGTTGTACACTCACTACTTTACATTGTAGCAAAGTGTCATTTCTTCAGTGTTGTCACAGGGAAAGATATAATAAAATATTTACAAAAATGTGAGGGGTGTACTCACTTTTGTGAGACACTGTAAGAGCACCACAAGAAGTGATAAGTCCAGTAGGTATTTTATTTATCAAGACACGTAAAATAGTAAACCGATGCATTTTAGGGGGCTCAAGGCTCCCCCTTCATTAGGGCTTATATGTTGGCAGTGAGTTTGAATTAGGACTGGACAGCTGCTGTAGAATAAATCCCTGCTGCTGTTTCCCTCCTATGGCTCACTGATATCTCCATGCGTGATCCTTTTGGCATGTGTCCATCTATTTACTGACTCATCATATGCTTCTGAGCCCTCTGGGTAAGATGGCCTCTCAGATTATCCATTTTTGGGGCTGCTGCCACTGGACAGAACGTGATAGGAAATCCACAATGTTATAGTTGTCACATAACAGCAATAGAGAAATAAATTTCCCATGGGGACACCTGTTCTGGTGACAGCTGCCTCCTTAGAAATTTGGTGAGATTTCCTCTTAATTCACATTGTGTCTCGAAGATAGGAAGCAAAGTGAAAATTTCCCAATTGCACAAAGTCAGCAAAAAAGAGGGGGGGCGCTATCCCTTCATTATTCTATTCAAAACTAAAAAAGAATAACAAAAAAGTTCTGGCGTTATATGTTCATTACTGCTCTGGCTTTAGCATGCTTGCTGTGTTGGCTTGACAAACATTAGTGGTTCAATGGCTGCTTCCACCAGTTGCCAGGAATTGCTCTTTAATTCTTTACATATCGCAAACAACTGTCGTTCAATTTTTAATTCAGCTCCAATTAAAAGGAAAAAAGCTTATGAAGAACTGGGATTCTATCCTCCTCTGCCTTTGCACTTTTTCTCTCTTTAAATGCCATCTGCTGCTGAAGCAACTAGTAATTTATAAAACGGTTTGTATGTTTTCATGTACTGGGTACTAAGGGATCCCAGGCTCTTCATTGCTAGGAAAACACCTGTTATATATAGAACTCCAGGGAACCCTGGAACAGTCTGATCTTCCTCCAAGTGTCCTTCCTGGATGAGAAGACGGAACAACCGCTTTGTGCTTATTAATGCCTTTGTAATGGCAGCATTGAAGGAACATAATGGCAAACCTGTACTCTCTCATCAATTCATATTCATATCAAAATAAAGATTTGTCCTGTGAGTGAAACAAAACAGGTAATAACCAAAGCCTGCACCACTTTGTACTCCTAAGAGTATACGTTTAATGCTGATTTCCAGAAATGAAAAATCTTTACCCCTGCAGTGGGGTCCTCCATTACAATGGTTATCTGCTTGTTTTGCCCAGAGAACAATGAATAGGATGATATACCTCCCTTATTTCTTGCAACCCCAGCAGCCAAAACTCTCCTTCATTAACCGCTCTGGAATGTGGATGGGCCATCTATGCCCTCCCATACAATGCGGGTCTGCGACTAGCCAGGCAGTGAAGGGAAGAGGCTTTGGGGGACCAATAGTACAAAGAGGAAGAATTCTGGAATGAGGAATAAGGGAACTATATCAGCTTATTCATTATCCCTCTAGGCAAGGGTTTCTCAACCAGGGTTCCTCCAGTGGTTGTTAGGGGTTCCTTGAGCAATGTGCAATTTATGCCTCTTAGATAGGTTCCCGCTGATACCATTGATCTTGTTAGCTATCTGTAGTGGGAAATTCTCCCCAATGACCACAAGTGTAAGGAGCTTTCTTCCCACTGACCATCACACTGATGTATCATTTTTAGCAGGGGTTCCCTGAGACCATAAAGTTATCTGCGGTGAAAGGGTTGAGAAAGGTTGCCCTAGGCAAAATGAACATTTAACCCTGGTAGTGGGGAGGGAACTGTAAAGCCTCGTACACACGGTCAGACGGTTGTACGACCGAACGGACCAAATCGTATGTTGGCTGTTGTATCTAGCATACTGACATGCACTACACCATCGTAAGACCAAGCTGAACATAGTGAACGTATAAAGAGAAAGTTCAGGTGCATGTAATTAGCATCCGGCCGTTCCTGACTTCTGAGCATGCGTGTTTTGCACAATACAACTTGTTGTACCAACTGCTCTGTACACACGATACAACGGTCGTATGACCGCTTGTTGGTACTACCAAATTTTCTAGTTTGCTCATACAACTCCCGTTGTATGACCTTCGAACGTTGGCTGTTCTAATCGCGCGTACTAACGATCAATTTTGCATACAACGGTCGTTCGTACAACCTGTTGTATACGATCATCGACTCGTGTGTACGAGGCTTAAGAGTAAAGCTGGCCATAGACAGTTCAAATTTTGTCTAGTATAGCAGGAACTGGCCGAGATTTGAATCATGTGTAGGCAGGCTGAATGTGCCAAGTTGACTGATCAACTTGGGTACAACCAGCCTGCAGGATTCATTTGCGATTATCGCTAGCGGCTGCTATAGACGCTAGCAATAAACACTTTCTTCTCCCAACAGGGACCAATGCGTGGTTGCAAAAAAGTTATTTACATAATTTATTGCCTGCTTAAAGGTTTTGCTTCCAAGGAGTTCAGCTTTAATAGGTAACCCTTTCAGAGACCATCATTAGTATGCAGTATAAAGCCTCGTACACACGATGAGAACATCGGATGAATGGGTGTTAATTTTGTTTTTCATACTAATCTCCTATCGAAAATGAAAAGGTTACGAAACTTAAGAAAAATCTCGTACGACAGAATACAACTTCGGAAGTACAGGCGGTCCCCGGGTTACAAACAAGATAGGGACTGTAGGTTTGTTCTTAAGTTGAATTTGTTTGTAAGTCGGAGCAGGTACATTTTTTAAGTGTAGCTTCAGCCAAAAAAAAACTTATTTTAAAGTGGTAGTAAACCCTAAAAGCTATTTTTACCTACAGGTAAGCCTATAATAAGGCTTACCTGTAGGTAAAAAGAATATCTCCTAAACCTGCATGGTTCAGGAGATATTCGCCCTGCATGCAGCCGCTGACATTAGCGGCGAATGCGCTCTGACGATCCGGCCGAGGCGGCCGGCAACTCAGAGCTGGCCGCCGGAGCGAAGAACTCCCGCGCGCATGCGCGGGAGTGACGTCACGCGGCTCCGGCCACTCACAGCGCCGGAGCCGCGTACCCGGAAGACAGAAGAGGACAACCATGTCAGCGTCCTTAGCGCTGACCGACTCGGGCATCGGGGGCCTGGTTCTAAGGTAAGTATTTCATAATATGTTAGTATGCGATGCATACTAACATATTATGCGATTGTCTTGCAGGATTTTTTTTTATTTTTTTTTTGTCAGCGGGTTTACTACCGCTTTAAGCTTTATGGATATCATAGGGAAGGGTGAACACCTCTGTAATGTTTGTTTTGCTGTCTATGTTTCTGTTCAGAAAATTTCATCTCACTTCCTGTCCCAATGATAATTGGATTTTGAACATTTTGGGTTGTTGTGGAAACAATCCTTGGTGATAAAGCATCCGTGGAGACACCTTTTTCCCATAATAACTCTTGCAGGAGTGAATTTCCCTTCCTAGGGGTAGATTTTCTCTCACTTCCTGTTGTCTCCCTCCGTTTGTAAGTAGGAGTCGTTTGTAAGTAGGATGTTTGTAACTAGGGGACTGCCTGTAATGTGTTGTATTGTATTGTATTGAATTCTTCTTTCGTTTATGAGCATATGTGGTCTCGCTGTTCCAGTTTTTTTCACATGAATACTGTACTGATCTGGTATCGTATGAAAAAGCTTTACAAGTTTGTCGCTTCGCATAATTTCAGATAATCTGTCATGATCGGCTCTCAAACCAGATTATCGTGCGATCGAAAGTCCAATTTTCTGATTGTGTGTATTAGGCTTTAGAGTAGTAAAGTACTGCCAGCAATGAGACAATTGCCTTCTAATTCAGGTGATGATTCTGTGTCTATGGGTATTAAACTCCACAGACACCCCTAGACATTCAATTTCAGGGGACACATTGACAAGCCATGTTGGAGATTTACATTGATCAGTATTTCTGGTATCATGGTCTACTTGTTCATCCTCCTCCATTATCCACAGGTACATACATGCACATCAAGACTATAAGAGTGCACATGTTTATGGAAATATCTTTCAATACGTTCATTGTGCCCACAAATCTGATATCATTCTGATGTATGCAACTAACTTTAAAGGAGTTGTAATGGCAGAAGGTTTTTTGTATCTTAATGCATTCTATGCATTAAGATAAAAAAAAAACCTTCTGTGTGTATCAGCCCCCTCAATTCCCCTAATACTTACCTGAGCCCCATCTCTCTTCAGTGATGTTCATGAGTGTCTTAGCTGTCCGAGACTCTCCTCTTGATTGGCTGAGACATAGCAGCGGTGCCATTGACTCCCGCGGCTGTCAATCAAAGTCAGTTAGCCAATCAGAAGAGAGAGGGGGCAGGGCAGGACCGGGGCTCTGTGTCTGAATGCACACAGGGAGCTGTGACTCGGCTCAGGTGCCCCCAATGCAAGCTGCTTACTGTCGGGGGACTGGACAGGAGGGAGGGGCCAGGAGCAGCGAAGAGGGACCCAAGAAGAGGAGGACCTAGGCTGCTCTGTACAAGACCAACTACACAGAGGAGGAAAGTATAACATGTTTGTTTTTTAAAAAACAAGACTTTACAATTACTTCAATCAGTTGCCGTCCGCCCACCGTCAAATGATGGAGGGATGGTGCGGCTCTCGTCCTGGGTGAACGTCATATGATGGCGCACCCCAACGGCCGCTCCTGCATGCCCGTTGCTAGGACATGGCGCAACCCCGATCTCTGTGAAGAGCCGCTGATGCAGCTCTTTAACCACATGATTAGCTATGTCCAATCACAGCCGGTCACATGTAAATACAGGAAGTGCTGGTAATCGGCTCTCATCACCATTAGAATGAAGCGCCACCAGTGAAAGCAATCAGTGCCGACCAGTGCCAGCAATCAGTGCCCACAAGTGCCAGCAATCAGTGCCCACAAGTGCCAGCAATCAGTGCCCATTAGTGATGCCAGTCAGTACTAGCTTTCAGTGCCTAGCAGGCTGCCCGTCAATGCCCACCTGTGTCGCCCATCAGTGCCACCCATCAATGCCCATCAGTGCCGCCTATCAGTGCCCACCAATGCCGATCAGTGCCCATCAGTGCCATTTATCAGTGTCCACCAGTGCCACCTATCAATGCCCACGAGTGCTATCCATCAGTGCTCATCAGTGCCGCCTATCAGTGCCTATAAGTGCGGCATATTAGTGCCTCCTCATCAGTGCCACCTAATCAGTGCCCATAATTGCCCCCTCATCTATGCTCATAAGTGCCACCTCATCAGTGCCCATCAGTGCAGCCTATCAGTGCCCATCAGTGCAGCCTCATCAGCGCACATCAGTGAAGAAGAAAAAATTACTTATTTACAAAATTTACTGACAGAAACTAAGAAAAACTTTTTTTTAGTAAAAAATAAAAACCCAGCTGTGATTAAATACCACCAAAAGAAAGCTCTGTTTGTGTGAAGTAAATGATAAAAAAATGTACATGGTTACAGTGTAGCATGACCGCGCAATTGTCACTCAAAGTGTGAGAGCGCCGAAAGCTGAAAAATGGCCTGGGCAGGAAGGGGGTGAAAGTGCCCAGTATTGAGGTGGTTAAGCATATCTAAATTCAAATCTATTCTTTTTAGTTTTGGATGGAGTATGGAATAGTTAGACATTGTTTAAAGATGAGGTGTGTAAGGTATTTTTTATTTTGTTTGTTTTTCTTTTCAATCAGAGGGTGGTGGGGTTATTTGCTAATTACTTACATATTCTGCTTAAGCCCGTATTCACAACGCATCGGCTTCCAAGTCGCGTTAATTTAAGGCTGGAACCCAGCGCGACTTCGGAACAACTTGCATGCAACCTCTTTAACAGAAGTCAATGCAAGTTGTACCAAAGTCGGACCAAAAGTAGTGCAGGAACCTTTTTGTAAGTCAGAGTGACTCAAGTCGCACAGATTAGAACAGTTCCATTGCACTGAATGGGGTCCAACTTCTGATGCGACAAGTGCTCCAAAGTCAAAGTGCTTGTCGCATCAATGTGAACCGGGCCTTATATATATATATATATATATATATATATATAAAAAATCCTTCCTTGCAGTGGGGCTGCCCTGCACTGTAAGTGTTAAAAGCATGTGCAGGTTCAGAAAAGCGGTTTTACGAATCTGATCCCTCATCCCTCCCTCGGAGAGCAGGTGCTCCCTTCTTCTCACCTACCTTCCAGCTTGTGGACTTTCCCTTGGAAACCTCAAGTCTAATGCTTGGCTATGGTTCCTACATTGTACCTAATGATATCAGAGGGCATGCAACCTATGAAGCATAAGAGAGAAGACACTGTGGAGGCCGCAGCATACAAACAAGCATTTAGGCCTTGCAGCATGGGATGCCTTCGCTTTGTAAAGGAAGATATTTGTTTTCCCCAGAGTTCAGCTTTAATGCTTAGTACTTCTACACTGACTGAGATTCAATGTGTATGCCAGCAATATGTGTACAGCACTGGTGACACTCCCCATTGCTGATCGTTTCAGATTTCACACTGCTGTTATGAATGGATCAGGGATAGGCAGTGCTCTCCATGGTTGCAGATGTCACAGCAAATTGTATGCTGATGACATTTTAGGTCACTGATATATGCATAACTCAATCGTCTTAAGTTTCCATATGTTGCAATTATAGATGTAAAATCATGCTCTAATTTGTTACAAACGTATTAGTGACATCCAGTGACTCCATAATCGCAGGTGCTGCATCTCTGCAACCACAGCAGAAATGGACGCAATGTGGATCACATGTACAGTATTATTTGTTCCCCGGGGGCCTATAGTAGTTGAGAGGGCTGCTATAGCAGTAAACTAGCCATTGAGCCAGATTGTAGTCAATACCAGATGAAAAAAAACCACAAAGCAGCCAATATACTTTTATGTAACATCCTTTGAGCCAATAAGCCATGCCTTGCTGTAATAATCTACACAGATAGCAATATACACAAGATCTTATGGAGCACAATAATAGAGGAGCCACTGTCTTGCTGTGACAGCGCTGTAGGATCCCCCAGGCGTTCGGATTACACAAGGTCAGAGCTAGCTAAGTGACAGCGGCTGAAATGTAACCCCTTTCTCTCCCTCAATAAACAATGCCAGCACTCCAATATTTCCTTATACAAACACACCACACTTCAGCCAGTTCAAAGCATGATAAAGAGAAACTGGGTAGAACCTAGGTAACACTACTACAAGCACGGTGTTGTTTCCCGTGCCCAAATAATGGGATGCAGCGTGGAATAAATTAATCTTATTTGCATAGTAACAAGACGGCTAAAATGTATTAATAGACCTGGCACAAATGCTCAGCTCTACTTGACTCCACAGATTGGGCTGCTTCTGACAACTTAAAGCAAAGACACTAAAGAACACCTGCCATATTGGCAAAAAGTTTACTAGTCCCTAGCTGCTAGTGATGAACGCACCCAAGCAGGTTAAGTTCGCTGGGCCTTCAGTGAACACACAACAAAACTGGCAATTTCCAAACACTGAAGTCTACAGTAGCAGAATCATATTTTTTTCCTGGCCTTTTTCTGTTAAAAAAGGATTAGCTGGATCGGAGCCCTCAGAGCCTTCTGGGAGCCCCACAACCCGAACATTATTACGGTGGCATCTGTTTTCAGCGTCCTCTGACTGGCCCATCAGGGTCTTGACCGTGCGCTGCAATTCCATCAGGGATTGAGTAGTGAGGAATGCAATATCCTCCACTGTGGAGATCCTGGACTCCGTTATAGACAAGCGGCCACAGATTTTATCCAGATCTTCTCTGACTAAACCACACTCTATTGCCAGGGTGTCTATCTGGCCCATGTGCGTGGTCCTGCTAGCCTCAAAGGTTGATTCAGTTGCCGATGGAGGAGGCGAAGCCTCTGGCTGCTGGTCTATCTCCAGTACCTGATCCATCCCAGATAGCAAGCATTACTTGCCATAAATTTGTGGCAGTGTTGAATTGTGAGGTCCCTTTCACACAGGCTTTTCTGATCAGGTCCGCCTGTCAGTTTTTCATGCGGACCTGATTGGACACTCTATTCACTCCTATGGAGCGGCGGATGTCAGCGGTGACATGTCCACTGACGCCCACTGCTATCCGATCCGGATTGGATGGGAACGAATGAAAATGGAGAGGTGGTCCGTTTTCATCCTATCCCCCATAGAGAAGAGTGGGGCTCTGACAGGCCCATCTCAGCACAGTGAGGGGAGATGGACCTGTCATTCGTCTGCTCAGCGGGGGATCAGTGGATCAATCCCCCACTGAGCAAAGCGGAGTCCGCCAAGCGGACCGCCCTTGTGAAAGGACCCTAAGTCAGTTAACTTGCTGCACATTTTCACTGGCAAGTTGCACACTTGTAGAGGACTTGAAACAAATTCTAGTTGACACTTTTCCAATTTGTAGCAAATTTGCGTGGCAAGTCTCTAGCAAAAGCAAAGTTGCAGGGGTGAGTCTACAGCATGCAAATTCAGCCACAGTGACCCCTGTGGTGAGACGATTATTGCACAACATAACTGAACCAGAACTTGCAGCAGACTTGCAGAATGTTTTCAAAAGAAAGTTGATCTGGAGTCATACAATGCAGACTTGTTGCAATTGTGCAACAGTCTTATGAAGCCTGGCACGTCTAGCAATAGCTCAGCAAGTCATTTTCAAACTTGCAGCACAATTGCTTGCTACAGTATCTAGGATTTATTGAAGCTGCAATGGATACTGCAAACCACAAGAAAGAAGGCAAGATGGTCACAGCACATGTGCTCTGCGGGGAGCTTTGGGGTTAGGTTGTTTACTACCCGATCGGCCTTTTGCTGGCATGGATGGCAGCAGGGGAACTTCCCAATCCGGCCGTAATTTTCTCAGCAGGATGGCTTAGATGCCTGCAGGATTTGGCTGGATTAAGCAATAAGGGAGCTGGAGTGCTCAGCAGTGCTTCTTCTCACAAGCACATCCGGCCACCCCCCCCCCCCCCCCAGCCTCTTTCAAGGCTAATTTGAAAGCTTTAGGTAAAAAATGCATGTGTAGCTGGGCATTGTCATGGTACAGCTTAGCAAGCGATGGGTCTTTTAATAAGGCTTAAAGGGTGACATTAAAAATGCACACTGCCATTACAAAATATGCTTATGGGGATGCCTTAAAGGGTAACCTAATTTTTGTTGAGAAAAAACTCCCCTCTGAGTGATTTATGTTCATTGCGGGGATTTTAAAAAACTTTTTAAAAAACAGATTTCTACCTTCTGTTATTCTGAATAAACAGCTGTTTGTTTGTTTGTGCCCATGTGCAAAGTGAATGTGAATGCAATTTTATAATTATCAATCAGCTAATGCACTTGGAGGGTTCTAGTGAAGAAAGTGGCAGTGTCTGCAACCCTTTAGATGCATCTAACGTATCTCACCAAAAATGACATTTTTGTTGCAAGAGATGAACAAAATCTTAGTGCAGACCCCTGGAAAAGTCATTAAGCCAATCACACAAGTAGGGAATTACATTTCTTGGAGGGGGGTTGTTCTGTGTACAGAATGCCTTCAGGTAGCTATATTGCATTTTACATAAAATGACAGCACTGCAATTGAAAAGGGAAATGTCATTTTTAATAGCAGTCAATTACAATTACAATTACAAGCCTACAGAAAATACTGGCAACTATTTTTTTTACCTCTCCTTTCCTTTTTTTGGGCACAGCTTCCAAAGTTCAGTTCCTCATTAAAAGACAAGTTTGGGATTTTTTTTTTTTCAAAAATCATACTTACCCCTAGGTGGATGCAACAACAGTCCCATGCTGCATCTGTACCCTGCCGGCTCTAAGACTGAGAACTGAGCTATCAAACACCGCTGATCGCTCGGTTCTCAGTGCTCTGTGAGGAGAGACCTGGTGACTGTCGGTCACCAGCTCTCTGCTCGCCCCCCCCCCCCCCGCATTCACTGGGCTGTGGAGGGGGATTCTGCTACTCAGTCTTCCCCTTGCTGGAGGCCTGACAAGGAGAAGCAAAACCCTACCTCTACCAAGATGGCCGCCCCCATGAGACATAGTACAGAACAAGTCATGCAAAGTCAGTAATGGGGAAAAGGATCAGCTGCAGGAAGCCTACAGAAAATACCTATTTCTTTTACATTTGCCTTCCTTTTTTCGGGCACAACTTCCAGAGTTCAGTTCCTTTTTAAAAGAGAAGGTTGGGATTTTTTTTTTTTTAGAAATCAGGTGGATGCAGCATTGGTCTGACGCTGCATCTGTCCCCTACTGGCTCTAGGATTGAGAACTGAGCGATTAAACACCACTGATGGCTCAGTTCTCAGAGCTCCATGAGCGGAGAGCTCGTGACTGTCAGTCATTGACTCTCTGCTGTGCCCCCCATCCCGTGCTAACTGGAGCGCTGGGCTTTGGGGGGGGGGGGGCTGGGGCAGCTGGCTCAGTCTCCCAGAGGCTCACTGGGGTGTCGTTTCAGGCTCCTGGGTGGATCCCAACCATTTGGTTGCAATCTTTCCTGAGCCTGGACCGGCTCTGTGACAGCCGACAGCAGGCTTCAGCCCGCTGTTGGCTGAAAACAGGTCACAAGAGTGCAGGACGAACTACACTCCTGTGATCAACAAAGCTTTGGCTGTACTCCTTTAAAGCTCCATTTAGATGTGTGCTTAACCTGCTGCTCCTCTGAAAAGCAATCCACATTCATATCACTTTCGAGAGGCGATTGATAGACAGTGAGGAGGCTATGTGATGCCCATTTGTGCTGTACAAGAATGCATTGCACGTGATTGCAGGGAGTTTGCAGCACTTCCCCATTCCCTTGATGGGTTTGGTGGGCTTGGATTGAGATATGGTGCCTAGTTTCTGCCACGGGAGCAAAGCTATTGCAGCTTAAGCTGTCTAAACTTAGCCCAACTAATATTTTGAAAATTAATGAGGGTTTTTCTATAAAAACTAAACACAGCAACACAGCAAATATGAATCCTCGCGGATAAAAAAAAATTAAACAAAATATTTAATACAACATGTAAAAACAGCAGAGGATTAGCATTATACAAGAACTAGTTCTACCGTCGATAACAGATAAAATGACACACTAATTAATAATGTACCAAACAAACCAGGAGACCAGCCATTGCGTCGGTTATAATTACTTTTATATGACACAATGCATCAATCTGAGGACCTCCCAGCAGTATATGTACTATATAACACCACAGGGCCAGGGCACAGAGTGGCGATTATATTGTGCGCTACGACTCCTTAGGGCAGGATTAGGAAGTTAGACCACAGGCAGCACTTATTACATGACGTCAAATGGCTCAAGTGGAAAGGTCTTTATTTCTAAAAGAATGAAAAGTTGAAAGCTGATTGTACAGGTTATGGGGAAATTATGGTTTATTTGCAGTTAGAACACTTTGGGTGGATATCTTAAAGGGCTAAAGACTGTTCAGAAAAGTGAACGTCAGTGAATAAGGTTAAGCTGCGTTCATTTTGAATAGCCAATCATTTGCCAGGGGACATTTATAATACAGGATTTTTTCTATCACATAACTGGGTATTCAAAGGGAATGCAGTTTCATCTTATTCACTAACATTCACAAACCCAGCTGGTTACATAGTTAAGACAGACTCCTGACCATCAATTATTGGAAGTCATCAGAGTGGATAAAAATCAATGTTTTTTTTTTTTAAAATCAACAAAATCATTTTTTTTAACTGTAAATCTGATTTTTTTTTTAAATTTAAGTCCATTTTTTTGATTTGTATCAAATTTATTAAAAAAAAATGCTTTTGGAGTAAAAAATCTATCTAAAGACAGTTTTCTGGTCAAGATACATTAATAATTTAGTTTATTCAGCATGAAATGGAGCATAGTTATGAAGCATGAGGCTGTATATTCTGCAATGTTTACATTTTTGGTAAACTCATTCAATGAATCCAAGCTCTGTAAGCTGAGATAACATGCACTGCATTGATGCAGTCACACAATTTCACAGTAACCATGAGATAAAACAAAGTTCAGTAATATTCCTCTATCCCATTTTCTTGCAAATCTATGTACACTACAAACTGTATGATTGAATCGGTTCTGATATCGCTCTTTTACTAACCAAACAGCTTATTATTCTAAATAGGAAACCTTCATTTTGTTTGCAAATATTAAAGATTATAACTACCAGCAAGAATACGTCCTTACATTTAAAGAACACCTGTGATTTCAGATCCATCATGGCAGCGCCTGTTAGCGGGCATCCAATCACCTGCTGCCGCCAAGTCCCTCACCTTGTTGTGTCACCGACCCATCACCAGCCGTCCCATTAAAGTGAATGGGACAGTGGGTGAGCCAACAGCGGGTCAGAGGAGGAGCCGCTGTGGGACAGAGATGACAGTTGCTCTTTAAAATTTATGATTTAAATTGACTTTATTTAAATCAAGCCTTTTTACTAGTGATTTAAATCAACTTGATTTAAATCAAATCCACCCTGGTAGACATGATCTGACTTTAATTACCATATTTATCGGTGTATATCACACACAGGCGTATAACACGCATCTTCATCTTAAGAGGGACGTTTCAGGAAAAAATATTACATTTTAAATAAAGAACTTTGAAGCAAAATAAGGGTCAGTGCCCATCAATGCAGCCTTATCTGTGCCCATCTGCAGCCGCACCAATGCAACCTGATCAGTGTCCCTCTGCAGTCTCACCATTGCCCATCAATGCAGCCTGATCAGTGCCCCTCTGCAGCCGGATCAGTGCCCATCTGCAGCCTGATCAGTACCCATCTCAGCCTGATCAGTGCCCATCTGCAGCCTCACAATTGCCAATCTGCAGCCTGATCAGTGCCCATCTGCAGTCTGATTAGTGCCCATCTGCAGCCTGATCAGTGCCCATCTGCAGCCTGATCAGTGCCCATCTGCAGTCTGATCAGTGCTCACCTGCAGCCTCACCATTGCCCATCTGCAGCCTAATCAGTGCCCATCTGCAGCCTCATGTCAGATTAATGCTGCCTTGGAGGAGACGGGGAGGGGGGGCGGGACAAGTGCCATCAGATTACATAGAGCAAGAATCTCCTGTTTACTCGGCGGCTTCTTTAATACAAAGTCCCCCCTCCTGGACCGGCTCCTATGATAGACAGAACAACAATCCAGGAGACGGGATTACATATTACAGCTGCCGCCGAGTAAACGGGAGATTCTCGCTCTATGTAAGCTGACGGCGCTCATCCCGTCCCCTCCGACGCAGCCCAAATGCAAGTATCGGCGTATAACATGCACCTGATTTTCATGGAGAAAAAAGTGCTGACCCCTAAGAATTTCTAGTGTCCTGTAGTGATGTAGAGGTCGGTTAAAGGTACCAAAGCATGCAGCAGGGGACACACCACCGCCATAAGGGTACAGCTAGTCAAACATGGCTCAAAGTCAATCTTTGGATGGACCTGGTGATACTTATTGGCTCTGCAAACTTCTATTGAGAAATTAAAGGAGACGGGCAGAAAAAAAGTCAGCCGAACAATAACTGCAGCCAATCAGATGTAGTCACGGTTTGGGAATTCTGACAGATGTGGGTGCCAGCTCTCAGTGTACAATCGACCGTATGAGATTCGTCCTTCCACACTGTTTAGCATGGACAGGTGAATCTGTGGATTTCCTTTGTCCAGTCTGTGGCTGGAATGAGACAAGCCTTTTTGTTTATGGTCAAGTTAAAGCAGTAGTAAACCGCATCCCAAAAAAAAATAAAAATCAGGCCCTGGGCAGCCTAAGTCATAATGTGCTAGTATGCATCACATGCTAGCACATTATGACAGACTTACCTGAAAACGAAGCCCTCCAGCGGCACGCTGGCACCACTGAAGGTGCTTCCATTTTACCCGGTCTTCTTTCCAGGTTCAAGGGATTTGGCATGTGCGCGGGAGCTGTTGTTTACAACATGGCTCTAAAGGAATGGAACAGTTATGTGTACCCATGTATGGGCAGGCTGAGTGTATTGAAATTGATCAATCAATCAACTACTGTAGCAATAATCACTGTCTTGCAGTAGGCAGTTGACAGTGGAGCTTTTTTTTTTTTTTCGGGGTGACAGCAGCAACAGCACCGTGATTGGATTGTCAAAAAGTCTGTGTTTTTATTACTTTTTTGTGAATAGGTAGGAGTACAATATACCCTATACTCAATCACATAGGGGGGCGGCGCCTGGGGACACCCTTGTTAAAGGGGGCCCCCTGCCCACAGACCCCCCACAACCACAGCCCAGAGTTCGTGAGAAGAGGCCCTTGTCCCCATAAGGGTCTGGTATGGATTTTGGGGGGGACCTCACGTGTTTTTTTTTTCATTTTAGCATGGGGTTCCCCTTCAAATCCATACCAGACACGAAGGGCCTGGTATGGATTGAGGGGGGGGGGGACCCCCACGCCAATATTTTTTTCAATTTTTTATTGCCAGCAATATTTTCTTTTTTTTTTATTTAGCTGTCAGCAGGGAAGCCCATTGACAGCTGATGACTCATCAGTTGTTAAGGACACATCGGTCAGCTTCCTGGCCCTTAACAACCAGCTTTCATTGTGCCCTGATTGGGTAAAGCTTTGCCCAATCAGAGCTTAGAATGCACTGGGCAGCGCACTGTGCAACCTGCCCAGCGCCCCGCAAATGTGGGTGTTCGCCAAACAGGCTATGTTCGGGCTGAGCTTTTTCTCGGCCCAAAACACCTCTACGTTAACTTGTTATTCATCTTTATTTTACTACTCAATATCAGCTTCATTATTCATCATTACGAAGAGAATGATAAACATATTTTCATGATTACGTCACCCCTCCTCTGGATTCCAATGAGGCAAAGTGCAAGTTTGCTTCATTCTTCGTTGTTCACTTTAGCTTCTTAGTTGAGTAGATATTGGCACGTGAGACTATGCAATTAGTAAGCTTTGTGAATGGCTGAAACAAAACCTATAGCTGTCTACAGATAGTTCTTGCTTCAGTCAATCTAAAGCTGGCCATGCATGAAACAGAATTTACCTGGTTCAGCAGGGACCGACTGGATTTTGATCCATGTGTAGCCACTGTGGTTGAACAAATGTTGATCTACCAACTGGCTTCTGTTCAACCGCCATGTCGGCATACTTTCGCTCCATCGACACTGCATGCAATAGGCTGCAGCACTGATCTGTGTATTCTGATAGCGAGGAAGTCTCGCTGTCAGAATACAATGGCACAGCAAGGAGGATTCCTGCATCCACATCTAATGTGCTGATGGCGGGGGATCAGTCATTCTTTCACATGCAACCAATAAGTATCTTAATAGGATACCTGATTTGATATCAGTTGTCTGTAATTCCCTGCACTCAAAATAGTATAGGGAGGGCCAGCATTAGAAGCCAATCAGGCTCTACTGCATGCTCATGTGTTTATGAGCTGCCAAAAGACAATGCAGAGAAGACGACTTCCATTTGGAGCTGCACCTTTACTATCAAATCACAGGCTGGGGACAGAGAAGTTACCAAACTAGAGTGTTTAGCAGCAGTAGAAATACATTTCGGTCAGCAAATTGGCTAAAGGTTGGCTCGAATTTCAGACAATTTTTGCTGATTTGACAGAAATTCAAGCCATGGGTGCCCCTGTTAGCACCAACCAGTTTGATAAAAGTCGACTGAACAAGCCAAGTGGAAAATAGTAAGGCGAACAGTGATTGCATTCAATCAGATGCAGCCAGTGTTTGAGTATTCTGCCAGCTGCTGGTCTATACAATAGTAACAAACAAATGGCCACTGCCCCCACCCATAACTGGCCTTCACAGCAAGGAGCACATGGAAGGGCAATGTATGCAAAACAAAACCAAAGAAAATTCCCAGCTAGTCTGCAACCAACCGAATTATCAGTTAGCACACATTTGTAAATATATGCATAAGCTGCAAAGATGCTCCAAGGCACCCCAATATTATCTGCTGTCCTAACTCTTGTAAATTTATGAGAGCCTCCATAGTAGAAGCACATGCATTCTAATGGATAGATGGAGGGCAGGTGAGCTTGGAGGTAGCCCGCCCCTCCTTGAAGGCAAAGAGGCACACTGGACAACCAGTACATAGCACAATGGCAGCAAAGGTGTCCAGTGTGTTCCCTCACAAATATTACATCAGTAACAAACAATTGCCCACTGCCCCCACCTATAACTGGCCTTCACAGCAAGGAGCACATGGAAGGGCAACATATGCAAAACAAAACCAAAGAAAATTCTCAGTGCAACTCACCAGCCAGTCTGCAACCAACCGAATTACCAGTTAGCACACATTTGCAAATACATGCATAAGCTGCAGAGCTGCTCCAAGGCTCTTCAATATTATCTGCAGTCCTAACTCTTGTAAATTTATGAGAGCCTCCATAGTAGAAGCACATGCATTCTAATGGATAGATGGGGGGCAGGTGAGCCTGTAGGTAGCCCACCCCTCATTGAAGGCAAAGAGGCACACTGGACACCCAGCACATAGCACAATGACAGAAAAGGTGTCCAGTGTGTCCCCTCATCAATATTACATCAGTAAAAAACAAATGGCCACTGCCGCCACCTATAACTGGCCTTCACAGCAAGGAGCAAATGAAAGGGCAACACATGCAAAACAATTGGCTGGCGAGTTGTGCTGGGAATTTTCTTTGGTTTTGTTTTGGTCTATACCAGGGGTTCTCAACCCTGTCCTCACGTACCCCCAACAGGCCATGTTTTGTGAATTTCTCTTAGATAAAATAGCTGTCCAAAATACCAAGCCATTGACTCTAATTTAAAGCACCTGTGCAAGATAAAGGAAAATCTGCAAACATGGCCTGTTGGGGATACTTGAGGACAGGGTTGAGAACCACTGGTCTATACAATAGCCTGTATCCAATCAGATGCAGCCATGGTTCGGGTATTCTGACAGCTGCTGCTGTATATACAAAAGCCTGTAGGGAAGATTTGTCATTGTCAATGAAAGAAATCTATAAATGTATTGCCAGCTAAGGCATTTTTCAATGGCTGTGTACATCTCAGAACAGAACTATAAATGCTTTGGCAGGTAAAATTATTCCCAAATTTGTTATTAAATGTGTATTTAGGTGTTTGCATGGAGTCAATTTAATTTCTGATTCTTTCCCTAATTTCAAACAACTAGCATTACACATGTATCTAGTGATTCTGGGTACGATGGGAAATGGCAAATCTCCTGGCTTTTTCAAGGGAATTTAGAGCCTTCCCGGATTCGATCGATAATGACTCTTTGCATTTGGTGTGGTGGTACCTGTTATAAATAGCGCCTATATTTTATTCTTCCATGCCGGCTGTAAAAATTGGAGTTGACATCAGTGCACAGCAGATCCGTCATTTACAAAATGTACTATTACAGACAAGAAAGAAAAGTAGAAAACTGTATCGCAGTGTGAGAGCTGGTGAGAGCTGAAGACACAAGCCACTTGTCAGGAGCAATCACTGCCTCTGATTGGTATAAAATAGGAGCGGAGTCACATCCAGCAGTCGATCACAGCGGGGAATTAAGAGGATAATAAAGCAAGGTTCTGTTTATAAACAGGAGCAAAGTTTGTGCTATAAAAGCAAGGAATAAAACAAGAGGCTAAACGCCGGTCTGTTTTTTTCCCACTATTCCTGTACTTGGCCATAAGCTGCCCATACATGGATTTGCCTGCTGAATAGGCCAGCACCACTGGGCTCAACAATTTTCAATATGAAGCACCTGGAGGAAAATTGTCAGTGACTACAGCCAATATGATGTAGGGATTGTTCAGGTATTGTGACAGCTATGGGCGCCGGCTGTCAGAATACAACAGCTGGTAGCGGAGCTGCATTTTATATTTTTTGTGTTCTATGCATGTATAATTGTACTTTATTTCGCATCATATGTCTTTTATCTTGAAAACCAGGCAAATACATAATTCCAGTTTTATTTTCCATACGAAACTTGCTGCACATCCCATTTCAAAACTATGGGCATTAGTATGGAGTTGCCCCACCCTCCTTGTATGTCCCTCCTCTACCCTGAAGCTGGCACTGGGAGCCAATCATATGACTGGACCAGAGAGCCCAGGATTAAGTACGTTTAAGCATCTTTCCACTACAGACTAGTTAGTTTAGGACTTAGAATGGGGATGTGAGTAGGTTTAAGATTAGACAGCTTTAGTCCAGACTTCAAAGGCACTTTCATACTGCCCAGAAATGAATGTGACCCAGCACCCAAAAAAATATATACGTACTGAGCAGTGGCAGACCTCCATCCCTATATTTGCTGAGTACAAAGAGAGGAAAGGGAAAATGGGACTTTAAATGAAGCCTGCCACTGTATGAATAAAAAATGTTGGTAAATAAATTTCATGTCAATAGTTTATTGATTAAAGTTTAATTTTCTATAAGCCATGATATGTTGTAAAAAACAATCCAATCATGTACAAAGACAATTATAGTATACATTTTAAGATACAGAAATAAAAAAAAAGACATGATTAGCAAGCAAATTTTAAAATTATTCACCAGTAAATGGTACATATATAAAGGATGTGTTAGAGGGCCAGAGTTTGTCTTGGCATCCTAAATGTAGACTCAACGCGTTTCACACTGCCCCCTACACTTTGGCCACAGAGCAGGTGCAACACAGTGTACCCATGGTTTTTGTGCAGGTTATGCTGCACCTTCCAATAGATTTCTGTTATATCCTCGCATTGCATAGGGCATATTGCATTGCATAGGGCTCTAAGTCATCTTGCGTCCCCTGGGAACGCTGTGAACCCCTGTGAGAATGCTGTTTATTGATTATAGTTCAGCATTCAACACTGTAATTCTGGATTCACTAGTTGCTAAAATGCTGAAGTTGATGTTGCCAGGGTCCCTTTGTTTGTGGACTAGGGATTTTCTGAGGGAAGGGGTCAGGTTAGGCAAATATGTCTCCTCTGAGCGTATCGTCAGTACAGGAGTGCCACAGGGTTGTGTACTGTGTCCTCTCCTCTTCTCACTATACACTCATGACTGTGTTCCCTACTTCCCAACTAATAGTGTCATCAAATTTGTGGACGACATCACTATAGTTGGTCAAATTCAGAGCGGGGATGAAGAGCATTACAGGAAAGAGGTTGAAAGAATTGTAGAGTGCTGTGAGGACAACAACCTGTTCCTACACACCGGGAAAAAAAAGGAAGTGATATTAGATTTCAGGAGGAAAAAAAAAAATAGAACTTGGCGCCACTTTATATTAAAGGGGAAGTAGTTAAGCGAGTTCCGGTTTTTAAGTTTCAAGGTAAGTATTTCACAATGTGCTAGTATGCGATGCATACTAGCACATTATCTTTGCCTTGCAGAGGAATTTTTTTTCTAAAGGTTTACTACCGCTTTAAGGAGATCTGGTCATTTAAGTGGGAGTATACCCTCCTATGGGTTTCAGCCAAGGAAGCTGACATCTTAGCCTCTGTTTAATCTGCATCTGCCATGATGCTGCACATGTGATCCATTATGACACCACCCATTGGATGGTTTTATAGTTTGGTTGAGAGCACAACCAAGGAGACAGCTAGCATTTTCGGCATGCCGGGAATATTAACTCTTCTTTGACACTATCAAATCGATGGGCATACTTCTCCGAATCTCATGTTAGTGTTATGAATCATATATGCAGTCATTGTATGTCTATACAGTGCCCCCTTACACCAGGTGTTCACATAACAGTGCTCTCCTATATCAGGTATCCCCATTACAGTGTCCCCATATATTGGGTGTTCCCATCAAAGTGCCCCCTTTCATCAGGTGTGCCTATCAGTTTCCCCTTTACATAAGGTGTCCCCATCACAGTGCCCCCGTACATCAGGTGTTTCCATCACACTGCCCCTTTACATCAGGTGTTCCCATCACAGTTCCTTTTACATCAGGTGTTCCCATCACAGTGCCCCCCTTATATCAGGTCTCCCCATCACAGTGCCCCTGACCAACCCCTTCTCCCCATGAACGCAGAGCAGGCTGAAGGTCTGGATGGAGAAAGTTCCATTCCCGTCCTCCTGTGATACTGGGGGGACATGCACATGACAGCATTGGTTATTAGGATGCCAGCAGTCCTAGCATCCATAACTGCAGAGGAGGAGAATTAGCTGGCTGGTCCATCATTTAGTGATGGCTGCTCTATAACATCAGACTGTCTCTGGTCTACTTTCCAGAAGTTCTGGATATAAAACCCATAAATAAATTACTGTACATCCAAATAAAAGTATATAAACTCTGTTCTTGACCCAAAGATGAGAAATAAACACCTTACTCATTGGTTTTGTACAGAACAAGTAAATAATTCAATTTTAATAAAGCTTGCTGTAGATCAAGGAACTCTACTGACGTGCTTTTTGTTTCTTTGACCTGACTGGTTATTCTGTCCTCAAGCATCTTACAAACAGAACGTTTTTTTCCAAGCATATTGGTCTTCTACGGGGTTAAAGAGAAGAGCGAACTGTGACATCCATGACATGTGACATCCTTGAGTGAAGTCTGATCACACACACAACCCTTTGTTTCTGAAGCTGAAGCCTAGTTGCCTAGTAACAGACATTGTAAATGTCTGGCAGAAATGGCCTACTTACTCTCAGGGTTGTTATCCAACATCTGGCAATAGAAATGGGACTGTGCATTTCACTCCAACACTACCTAAGGTGCTTGTAATGCATATAGAATATATCTTATAGTATTTCACAATAAAGAAAAGTTAGAAAACTGGTTATGCTTGGTTGTGAAAAAATATGCCATAAAATGTCCACAGATTTCAAATAATTGTCTCCTGATATGGCCTTTACTAGATGGATTAGATGATGATGGGCCTAATGACTATGGACAATGTATGTTAGTCCTGAACATGTCTTCTTGGGTAACAAAGTGAAGGGGTAGGCTAGAAAACTTTGCAAAATTGCAAGTATCCCAAATTCCAGGCTTGTATGCAATTACCACCCTTTCTAATTGTCCTACATAAAAACCCTTATGAGTCAAGAGCCCTACTGTTTAAAGTAGAAACTGACCCAAATTACATTGGGGTTGAATTACTGAAACTAGAAAGTGGAAAATCTGGAGCAGCTCTGCATAGAAACCAATCAGCTGACAGTTTTTTTTTGTCAAAGCTTAAAGCGTTTGGTAACTCAAAAAAAAAATGCTGCTCCTGTCTCTTTAGGCCTCATATACACGGATGTTTCTTAAAAAATAAACAAAACGGCGGGCCCGACCGTCAAGGAAAAAAAAAAAATCAGTGTTTTTTGGCATTATGCATCGGCGTTAGTGAGCGTTGGCAGGCGTTTTTAACAAAAAATCATCCCTCTGCTATTTTACAACTTAAAAAGTCGGCATCAAAAAAACGCTGGTTAACGCCGGTACGGCGTTAGTGAGCGTTTTGTGGCATCAGCGTCAAAAAACGCCAAAACGTTACAGCCTCAGAACGCACTGGCTGTGGATTCTAGTTTCAGCTCACTAACGCCGATGCCATCTACAGCTCAAAAACGTTGGCGTTTTTATAGGGCCATTGACTAACATGGAGAGCTGCAAAAAACGCCAGAAAACGCCGGCGTCACAAAACGTCCGTGTGTATGAGGCCTAAATGTGCAATTAGCAGCATGGTGCTTTTGCTTTTTAAATTGTCCCTTTGTATCCCCTAAAATATCTGTTTGATAATACCAGGTCATGACGCCCCCCCTGTGTACTGACTCCCCCTGTATGTAGCTTATTTTGTGAGCCCCGTGGTCTATGCAGGCTATATCACTCCCAGCTCTCCTATCTCCTGTGTGCCTGTTTTCACCTACCCCCTCCCTCTTCCTCTCCTAGCTTCTCCACTCTGCTCTCACAATTAACTTGAAAAGCTCCTATCCCTCTGCATTAGAAGAAGTAGTTCACTCGGTGTCTGTGTTATATCAGAAATATTCTTATCTATATAGATAACACAGCACGGCTCTGTCTCTCCAGCTGACGTCAGCAGCAGTGCTCAGCCCCTCCCTCAGAAATTCTGAGCTCAGAGAGAAAAGCTGAAAAACGACAACTGATCCTAGTAAGAAGGTGTGTTATCTATACAGAGAACTATATATATGTTATAACACAGACACAGGGCAACTTGTTATAATACAGAGCGGATGGGAACTTTTTATACAAGTGGCTTAACAAACACTTTAACTGAACAAGATGAAGCTAGAAGCTGATTGGCTACCATGCACAGCTGTACCAGATTTCGCACTCTCCAGTTTTAGTAATCAACCCCATTGTAGCATGACCTGGTTGTAAATACACATCCAACCATTCACTTATGTCTATAGCGAATTTAGTGGGGATCTCATGATTCCATATAAAGAATTATCAATACCCTAATGGTGGCAATACACGCTTTGATAAATGATCAATTTCTTTTTGGATCAATCTCTTCCAATAAGAGTAATCGATCTATAGTTGACAACCCATGATCGATATGGCACACATGGGGGAGTTCATTTCTCTGAATAACTAAGATTCAGTTGTGACTTACGATCGCATCTCTGTTTCCACCATGTAATCTCATAATTTGATCACTTGAAATACGATCATATTCATGAAAAAATATCTCAGTGCTGCTGACTGATGCAAAATGATCGATAACTTTCCACCCTAGCTGATCCACTCATCTTCAATGAACCTGATAAATTTACTGCAAGGGAATTATGGCTATTCCATTACATATTCTACCATTTTGATTATATCACACATACAGTACTTCATTACAAAATTCAAAGCAAGTACGGCCAACATAAGGATTCTGTAAATGGCCCAAAGGAATATCAGTCTGGAATGCCACAAACGTTTTTTTTCATCACCTACATGATGGGGCTTTTATAAGGCAAGAGTGGAAAGAAGGTGACGTACCCCATCACGTGAGACAGTAATAAAAAAAATGAATTACTCTTTGACATGGCTCTGTATTAGGAGGTATAACTAACTGGCTGCCTCTGTCTGAGCATGGGTGGTTTAGAACAGTGGCAAAGCCCTGGAATAGTACACCTAAATTCATTATTTGACTTAGTTGTGCCTTGAAGAGAACCAGCCCTAGTCTGGCTAATGCAACATTTGGAACATTGGCTCTTTAAAGCCTATTGAACCAGTTATCAATTACAGTAATGCATATACTGATATATATATGGCAGGGCTCGACAATCCCCAGGCACACGGTATTTGTGCAGCGGCCTTTCAATTGCAATTTTTTGGAAAAAATACACAAAAAAACAGTAAAGTAAACCCATTTTTTTTTTTTTTTTGTATAATGTGAAAGATGTTACACCGCGAGAATTGTGAGCTTTATTCTAAGCAACAAAATTGTGATAAAGCCCTGAGTACCATCAACAATTACCACTCTTTATGTGCAGCTGGGCTCCAGTATTTCATGGTGACCGGAAACCCACCTGAGCAATAAATAGCCACCATGGGGACACACATGTAGACAGGAAGTGAGTGCAAAGAGGCAGCAGAAGATCAGCAGTGATGGAATACTTCTTTCACCATTTTTTGGATTTTATTTAAAGTGTCACTAAGGCTTTGTTTAGATGTGCGGTTGGGTGTAAATGTGCAGTAGAGACATGTTTTTGTCACCCACCAATGGCCACCCTTAAGCTGCATTAGGCAGCAGATGAGGGCGTTTTACATGCCGCAGTCACGATGCATTCGGCATAATAAGGAGTTTCTCCCATAACAAGTTTTTAGTGCCACTCTTTCTGGCCAGCCTATAACCCTGATGTAACGGTGTTATGTTGGAGTTATTGACTGGCTGCTCTGCTGTGAGTAAGTTGGGGTTGGGGGGGTGCAAATTACTTGCCTTACCCCGAGCACTGAGAACCCCGCACTACGCTAAAAAAAACTGGCTCCTAACGTTTTCAGCTGGCTCCTAGATTCAAAGCAAATTTGTCAAGCCCTGATATATGGGACTATTTTGCTTTTTCTACACAAGAAAGTGCTGTAGCAAGGGTAAAAATATGCTGTGCTGCCAGCACATAGGAGAATTGGACCTTGGCTCTCTCTCAAAAAGTAGAGGGCAGACACCCCAGTGGTCTGACAACCCTGCTCTACTTAAAAACATTGCTCAGGGAATAAGAGCTCTGTGATTTAGGGTAGTGGTTGTTGGACCACTGGAGAGCCAGGTCACTGCTTGGGTGAGAGAGACGAGGTCTGACTCTCCTATGTGCTGCCTGGCTGCATTACAGTAATACATAACAAGGGTTCAGTAGAGCTGTAATTGGTAGAAATGTGTGTTTTTAGAAGAGTTTTTTCATTTTCTCATTACCTACTCACCGCATGTGAGAGAGAGAGAGAGACAGAGGTCACCTGAAGAGTGACCGGCACTGTGCTATCATCTGCCTGACTTTGCATACAGTTTGCCAGAAGTCTGTAATGTGTGAGGTCAGAGATATCAACCATTAAACATCAGGTGACCTCTGGCCTCCTGACACTGTTAAACTGTTAAGGTATGACATAGTAAATAAAGCAAAGGAGGGGGGAAATTTGAATCATTAAGACAACACAATTCTATTTATTCTCTATTCTTTCATAGTGCATGGCTTGAGTTGTCGATTTTGCTATTCACGGACACACAGTAATGAGTTCCATCTATGGAAAAGTAGATCCAAACAACTGTCACTGATAAGAAGTATGTAGCACACTCTCTGGAAAACCCTGTAAACAAAATACACTACCAAGAAGCATCAGTCACTGTGCCTCTGTAATATACTAAGGTCATTAGCAGTAATACCTTTCTGTGGTTTTAAAAAATAAACCATAGAACTGCAGCAGTAGCAAACACTTTCTATAATCTAACAGTCAGATCAACCCTTCAATGATAAACCAAACCTAGTTCACACATTTTGCATCTAAACTTACTCGGACATAGTACAGAACAATACGGGACCAGTAAAGCCAGAGCCTGTCTACATTGCCAGACTTTAAGGGCTCAGCATGGGAGTATAAAAAATACATAAATCTTTATTGTAATATTTAACCACTTCCATACCATACGAATTCCATCACTCCTGTTCTACATGTAAAAATCATCATTTTTTTGCTAGAAAATTACTCAGAACCCCCAAACATTATATATATATATATATTAGCAGAGACCCTAGGGAATAAAATGGCGGTTATTGCAACTTTTTAAGTGACACAGTATTTGCGCAGCAATTTTTCCAACTCTTTTTTTTCTTGGGAAAAAAACACTCATGAGTAAAAAAACAAAACGGTAAAGTTAGCCCAATTTTTTTGTATAGTGTGAAAGATGATGTTACACCATGTAAATAGATACCCCACATGTCACGCTTTAAAATTATCGCCATAGGCGACACTTTAAAAATTTTTTACAGGTTACATGTTTAGAGTTACAGAGGAGGTCTTTGGCTAGAATTATTGCTCTCACTCTAACGTTCACTGTGATACCTCACATGTGTGTTTGAACGTCGTTTACATATGCGGACGTGACCTACGTATGCGTTCTGTGTGCGAGCACGCGGGGACGGGGGAACTTAAATTTTTTTTTAATTGTTTATTTTATTTTCATTTTTACACTTACCCTTTAGTTTTTTTTGTTTTTTTTTATCTCTTTTATTCCTATTACAAGGAATGTAAACATCCCTTGTAATAGGAATAGTGCGTGACAGGTCCTCTTTATGTTGAGATGTGGGGCTTTTAAACCCCACATCTCTCCTCGAGGCTGGAAAACCTGAGATAAAAAAAATACAAATTAACGATCTCAGGCTTTCCTGATGAGTCCCCGACATTGTTTACTTCTGCTGGCCTGGATTTGACGTCATAATGTCCCGCCCTGGCCTCCGAGAGTCGTAGAGAGTCCCTTGGTTTTCTCTAAGGCTACCTTTCGGCGCCGGCGGATTCCTTCTCTGGCTCGCCGATTGCACGGGCAACAATCAAGTGACTGAACAGCTGCTATGATTGTTTTTATGGTGTCAGGAATTGCCAGCTTAAAAAAATATATGAATGATGCCTGGCATCATTCAGATATCACCACTGAAAGCCCAAGATGTAATATGATGTTCGGCGGTATGGAAGTGGTTAACCTCCCTGGCGGAATAATTATGTCAGATTTTTGCGTCTAAAAACAGTACATTCTTTCGCATAGAAATTTGGCGTTTTATATTGTAGGTCTGTAATTATTAGGAATAACTCACTTAAATCTGTCCAAACCAGAGTCAATTAGACATCCTGGGTATGATAAATTTTGAAACACAAAATCATAAATTATAATATAACTATAAATAATTATCAAAAATAATAATATAATAGTAATAAAAATGTATTCAATAATGTAATCAAATCAAAAACACTGAACAGTTGCAGAATTGCCACTGTCGTCACTTTCAATGTCTGATGATAAATTTCCCCACAAATCAGTATCACTCAATTCTGCAAATGATTCTTATTTACTATCGGTGTTTTCTAGCTTTTTGGTTGCCATGGACAGTCTCAAGTTTCCAGGCAGAAAGAATGACATATATAATATAAAAGTGCATGCAGAACACTGGGCAAACCACTAGGGACAAAGGAGATGTGAAATGATTTCATAGAGTAATGTAATCTTACAGATTACAGTGTACTGTATGTTTACTGAGTGAATTGGGCGGAAGACAGCGCGCAGATACAGCAGGGGGACATCGCTGGATCCAGGGGACAAGGTAAGTAATGCTGCCTGAATCCAGCGATGCAATCCCGAGTGTGGCTTGGGGTTACCGCTCTTGGTACAGAAAATTCACCCCGAGCCACACTCGGGAATACTGCCAGGGGGGGTAATAGACAAATTCATAAAAACAACGGCCACTGCCAATGGATCCTTCGTTCTGGACACAAAGGTCTCCACCTTGTGATTGAACCGAGATGCCATGAGATCCACGTCTGGCGTCCCCCATCTGCGGCAAATCTGATTGAACACCTCCGGGTGGAGGGACCACTCTCCCTGGTCCAGTGTCTGGCGACTGAGAAAATCCGCCTGCCAGTTCTCCACACCTGGAATGTAAATGGCGGAGATTGACGGAACGTGACGTTCCACCCAACGCAGTATCAGAGCTGCCTCCGCCGCAGCTGCTGGACTTCTTGTGCCGCCCTGATGGTTCACATACGCCACTGCTGTGGCATTGTCCGACTGAATTCGGACCGGACAGCCCTGCAATCTCACTGTCCAGTGAGATAGGCACAATCTGATTGCTCTCAGCTCCAGTACATTGATGGGGAGGCGAGCCTCCTGTGCCGACCAACGGCCCTGGGCCGACAGCTGTCCCAGGATCACTCCCCAGCCTGAAAGACTGGCATCCGTGGTGATGATCACCCACTGGAGGGGCAGAAACAACTTCCCCTGAGTCAGGGCCGAGTCCCGAAGCCACCAGGTCAGAGACGCCCTGGTCTGTGAGCTCAGACGAATCAGACGGCCCAAGGACCGAGGTGACCTGTCCCACCGAGCCAGAATTGCTCGCTGAAGAAGACGAGTGTGATCTGGGCAAATGGTATCGCCTCGAAAGACGAGACCATGAGCCCCAGCACCCGCATACAGAATCGTAACGAAGACCGACGGTGCAACAGAAGGGTTCGCACTGCCGACTGCAGAGACAGCAACTTGGCTGGAGGGAGGAACACCTTCGCCTGCACTGTGTCCAATATCAGACCCAGGTACTCCAGGCGACTGGTTGGCGACACCGACGATTTCTGCAGGTTGAGTAACCAGCCGAAATCCTGCAGCGAGGTCATTGTGATCCTCACATTCTCCTCCAGAGCGGAGGCAGACTCCGCTCGCAGGAGCAGGTCGACTAGGTAGGTCACTACCGCAATGCCTCTCTGTCGCAGCAACGCCAACACCGGGGCTAGCAGTTTTGTGAAGACTCGGGGTGCTGAGGCCAGACTGAAGGGGAGTGCCACGAATTGAAAATGGAGATCTACCACTGCAAAGCGCAGGAAGCGCTGATGCCGTGGACAAATGGGAACATGGAGGTACGCATCCCTGATGTCCAGGGATGCCAGAAATTCCCCCTGATGGAGGGCGGCCACAACCGAGCGGATAGATTCCATCCAGAATTTCCACGCCCTGACATACCGGTTCAGGGTCTTTAGGTCCAGTACCGACCGAACCCCCCCTTTTTTGGGAACCACGAATAGATTAGAGTAGAAACCTCGAAACCTCTCTTCTGGAGGCACTGGCACAATCACCCCTTGATCCGAAAGTGTTTTAACAGCCCCGAAAAGGGCCTCCTGGCGATCCTGCGGGGGAGCCCTAAGTTTGATGGGAAGAACCTGTCTGGGGGTAGAGTGTTGAACTCTATCCTGTACCCGGCAGACACCACTTCCCGGACCCAATGATCGGGAATGTGAGCCAGCCACCGGTCTGCAAACCCCAGAAGACGCCCCCCTACCCGAAACCCGGGTGGGGGCAACCCATCAGGCTGAGGAGGACTTGTCTTTTGCCTTTTCAGTTTTGCGCTGCCACTGCCGCTTTCCGGCCCCTGCAGTGACCTTACCGGGACGGGTCCCCTTACCTGATGCGCTCGAGGAGCGAAAAGACCTCTTCTGAGCCGAGGGAGGGGGCCCCTGTCTACGGCGAAACTCGCCCCTCCGGGGCTCTGGAAGAAAGGTACTCTTACCTCCCATAAAGTCTTTTATGATCTCATCCAAACGTGGACCAAATAGACGTCCACCCTTAAAAGGAAGGTCAGCAAGACATTTTTTGGAAGCATGGTCGCCGGACCAAGAACGCAACCAAAGTATCCGTCTGAGGATAATGGCAAAAATCGCTATCCTGGATAACATCGGCAGTAAATCAACGGCCGCATCACAAAGGTATTTGAACCCTTGGAGCAAAAACTCAGCCCTCTGCGGTGCATCCATCAGGCGGCTGCATTCCAGATCAGACTGGAGCTCCGCCATACGCTCAAACAGATGTTGAGCCGCCATGGCGGACGCCAGGGCTGGCCGCACGGCAGAACCTGCCACCAGGAAAAGCGACTTTAAAAGCGCCTCTATTTTTCTATCAGCGGGGTCCTTGAAAGAAGGAGACCCTTCCAGAGGAATAGTCGTCGCCTTACTAAGGCGGGCTATCGGTGGGTCCACCATAGGCCATTCCTATTTTTTCAAAAAGCTTTCTTCAAAGGGATAGCGAGCAGCGAACCGTCTTGACAGTGAAAAGGAATGCTGCGGACGTTGCCATTCACGGTAAAGAAAATGATCAAAGAATTGATCGTAGAGGTAAGCCTTGGGGGCCCTAGAGGACCCACACACATACGCAGAAGACTGTGATTCACCATCCTGCCTCAATTGCAGTGTAGTGCGAATGCCAGTGACAATGGCGGCGACCAACGCTTTTTCGCACGCAGCCGCCGCCCCTTGATCCTCTTCACCGTCCGATGGGCCCAGTTCCCCATCAGATAGCTCCACTGGGGTCCCTGAGACCCCTGAGGCCACTTCCGGATCAGAATCCTTCCTCGATGAAGGAGGGGGAGGAAGGGGATGCTTCTTGGGGGCCTGTTGGGCGACCTCCACCCAGGGGAGAAATTCACTAAAGACCGCCCGCAGCTGGTCCAAAAATGCCCCTTACGCAGATTGCCCGCCGCTGATGCCTCCTCAGCAGGTTCAGCAGTGTAATCTGCCATTGCTTTGCCCCCAGACCCCTCTAAGTGACACACACGTGGTACTAAAGAGGATGAGGCACCCCCACACTGCCACACACCACCGCCCCACAGTGCACCAGTGCAAAGCTGTTTTTTGCTGCCAGTAACCCCGGAGGATCGTCAGAAGAGCCACGCCGTCCGATCACCACTGCTCCACAGAGAAGGGAAAACGCTGCACACACGTTTTTGCAGACATGTGGTCAAAATGGCCGCCGTTAGACACTAGAGGCTGAAACCCCCTGTACAGAGATGTGCAGTACCGCAAACGGCCGCTCTGAGCACTAGAGGGAAAGTCCCATAGGCCAAATATGTCTGTGGCTCCGGCAAAATGGCGGCGAGGTCCCCCTTCCGCCCCTGAAAAAGGGGGGAAGGGAGGAACTCTCACTCACCACTCCGGACGAGCGCCATGGGTAGCTACCCAGTCGCAGACTTTCCGCCCCTCCCTGGACGGTACGCTGCAGGCCAGGAAATCGCCCTACCGAATCGCATCCAGGCTGGGCATAAGTGTGGATCACCCCAGGCCACCTGCACGAAACGGGCACTATGCGGCGGGTCCCCATACTGCACGACTGGCTCACATCAGTCGGTCAGGTCGGGCAAAGTACAGAGCCCATGTACTCTCCATGCCCCGACCGGCTTCTTGATAGCAGATCATCTTGATAGAAGACAAAAAAAAATAGAATAAAAAGAATGGTCACAAACAGGGCCGCAATTCCCCTAAAGGGAAGCAAGGTCAACTCCTTGCAAACTAGGCATTGAAACTGATGAGCTATACTATGGAGGGGGTTTATGTGGGAAGAGAGGATGGCCCCATGGGAGGGGCCAGCTGTTTCTTTTCCCTGCCTAGTTAACTCCTGGTGAGACAAGCATAAACCCACACGTAATGGAGAGCTGCGTCTGTCAGTGAACGATAGGAGAAAGGTATATAGTAAATGTAAAAAGAAGATTTATAAGCTGTGGGCACTGGGGGGGGGGCAGATGAACTATTTTCATATTACTGGGTTTAGTAACACTGTGCAGAGCAGCCTCAATCCTTCTCGTCTTGGGTCTCTCACTGGCACCCTCGGCTCCTCTCTCCCTCGCCCAGTGCCCCCATAGCAAACTGCTTGCTATGGGAGCACTTGTGTATGTTTGCTCCCAAGCCACGCTCTGTATGTCCATTGACACACAGAACGGAGCTCAGCCCAGCCCCCTCCTCACTGGCTATGATTGTCTGAGCCAATGAGGAGGCAGAGAGCCGGGAGAGCAGCTACTCTTGTGCACATTGCAGGATCGAGATTGGGCTCCGGTATGTATTAGGGGGCATCAAGGGAGGAGCTGCACAAAGAAGGTGTTTTACCTTCAAGCAAAGAATGAATGAAGGTAAAAAAACCTTCCGCTCTTGGAACCACTCTAACCAAGTACATACCTTTATTTGTCCTACTGAGAAGCCTGTGACCCACAAACCTAGGTATGTAGTTGGCATGTAACATATAATGATTGATCAAAAGATTCCTCATAGAATCAATGTGATTGAATCTATGAGACACTGAAAAGCCAAATGCCATGTCATTGATCAATTCTGAGAAAAACAAATTGATTTCATAGAAATTATTCTGATCAGTCAAAACAGGAAATCTGATCATAGGAAAGCAGATAGATTGATACGATTGTATAAAGGCATTTTTAAAAAAAATAATACACATGGTATACTTAACTGCTCTGTGTAATGGTAGAGTGGCCCCGAACCTGCTCTTCGGGTGTCCCCCACCGGCGCTGTTTGCTCCTCCTCTTCAAGTGCTTGCTATGGGGGTAGACGTTCCCGAGCCAGGCTATGTGCACCCATGGACACACACAGTGTGACTTTGCCTCGCCCCATCCTGATAGAATTTGACTGACAGCAGCAGGAGCCAATGGCTCCCTCTGCTGCCTCAGTCCTTGCAGCTGTGCAAAGCGCTGTATCAATTTGGGGACTCAGGTAAGCATTTAGGGAGGTGGGGACGCACTGCAATATTTAAAATGTTTTTTTTTTCATGTGTTTACATTTCTAATTGAAGTCTTTGGGGTCAAAAACAACCAGGGTGGATTTGATTTAAATCAACTCGATTTAAATCACCAGTAAAAAGGCTTGATTTAAATCAACTAGATTTAAATCATAATTTATAAAAAGCAACGGTCATCTCTGTCCCGCAGCGGCTCCTCCTCTGACCTGCTGTTGACTCACCGACAGTCCTATTCACTTTAATGGGACGGTTGGTGATGTGGCAGTGACACAAGGTGAGTGACATGATGGCAGCAGGTCAGTGAATGCCCGCTAACAGGCGCTGCCATGATGGATCTGAAATGACAGGTGCTCTTTAAATGTAAGGACTTATTCTTGCTGGAAGTTAGAATCTTTACTATTTGCAAACAAAATGAAGGGTTCCTATTTAGAATAATAAGCTATCAGGTTAGTAAAACAGCGATATCAGAACCGATTCAATCATACAGTTTGTAGTGTACATAGATTTTCAAAACAATGGGATAAAGGAATATTCCTAAACTTTGTTTTATCTCATGGTTACTGTGAACTTGTGTGAGTTGCATAAATGCAGTGTGTGTTATCTCAGCTTGCAGAGCTTGGATTCATTGAATGCATTCACCAAAAATGTAAATATTGCAGAATATACAGCCTCATGCTACATAACTAAGCTCCATTTTATGCTGAATAAATTATTAATGTATCCTAAATAAAAAAAATATATTTTTAGATTTTTACTTCAAAAACATTTTATTGAAATAAATTTGATAAAAATAAAAAAAAAATAGATTTCAATCAAAAAAAAAAACCAAAACAATTTTTTTTTTTTTAAATCATTTTTATCCACCCTGAAAACAACTCATGTTGCACGAAGGTCTAATTCCCACTTGAGGAGTTTGAAGCACATATACTGAAGTTTTTCAACGCTTGAAATAAAGATTCCTATTATATTTATTAGTGCCTAATGTCAACTGAAGCTTGTTGATAAAAGCTTGAAAAAATACATGAGCTTCTTCAGGGCAGAATTATGTGCTTTTGGTCCCTATAGATTAAAAAATACAGAAAAAACACCTCAAAATGTACGTAATGCCCCTTTTTCACACAGTTTTTGGCATCTCCAACTCCTAGTAACAAGCTTTCTATTGGCAACAAAAAAGCTCAAGCCTGAAAATGACTGAAAAAAAGTACATATAAACACTTAATAAAAGCTCCAAAAATGCTTGAAGAAGCTCAAGCTGAAGTGTGAACCTAGTCCAAAAAAAGCTCTTGCACCTTTTTACAAATCACATAGAAGCATGTCTATGGGATTCCTCTTGTGCACTGATCCATGATGGCAACAAAAAGCCACAAATCACACAGGTGTGAACAGGGACTGAATTATTCCACCCCTCTGCTGACTTCTCTCTCTTGTACTAACTCTAGACTTTTACTGTTTCAGCAATTAACCACTTTGCCTGCTGGGTACTTTCACCGCCTTCCTGTCCAGGCCAATTTTCAGCTTTTAGCGCTGTCACACTTTGACAATTGCGTGGTCATGCAACGCTGGACTTAAACTACGTTTTTATAATTTTTTTAGACAGATAGAGCTTTTTGAGATGGATTGAGTTTTAATTTTCTAAATAAGTAATTTTTCTTCTTCACTGATGTGTGCTGATAGGCACTGATAGGTTGCACTGATGGAAACTGAAGGCGACACTGATGGGCACTAATGAGGCGGCACTGATGGGAACTGATAGGCACTGATGAGGCTGCACTGATAGTCAGTACTCATATGCGACACTGATGGGCACTAATAGGCTGCACTGATGGGAACTGAAGGCGACACTGATGGGCACTAATGAGGCGGCACTGATGGGAACTGATGAGGCGGCACTGATAGGCACTGATGAGGCTGCACTGATAGGCGGTACTGATGGGCATCGCTGGTGGGCATTGACAGGCATCACTGATGGGCACTGATTGGCAGCACTGAGGAGTACAGATTGGCAGCATTTGTGGGCTTTGTTGGGGCTGCACTGATAATCAGGACACTGATGATCAATACCCTGATTATCAGTGTAGATGTCCCTTGTGTGTATTTGCCTGTTGTTGGCTCTCCTCTCCTCACACGCTGTCAGCGCAAGGAGAGGACTGCCGATAACTGGCAAATCCTGTTTACACAGTGATCATCTGTGATTGCACACAGCTAGTCACATGATAAAAGAGCCACTGTGATTGGCACTTTACTCTGATCTATGATCAGCTGTGTCCTAAGAACACAGTGATCACAGATCCCTGCTGATGCACGATCACAGAAGGATGTCCACAGATGCCCTCCCAGGAATGTAAGCCTGCGCTGTAGCCATCATCACTCTCTCAATCAACATTAATTATTAATAATCCTTATGCTGCTCTAGCATTAGTAAACAGATAGGAAAGTAAAATCATATTTACTTGTTTTAAAATTTTTTTTTTACATTTCTTCAGTTACTTCCTATTAACAGAAGAAATGTAAAAAAAAAAAAAGTCATACAAATGTCATACATCCCAGGAGTCTTCAGGAGGAGTTTTCTCGACACCCTCCCGCCAGCATGCCTGAGCGAAGGGCAGATGGATTCCAGGAAGTAAATGCTACAAGAATCATCATCCCCTACTCAAAATGGCCACTGCTTGGGGGGGGGGGGGGGGTTGCTCAACAAAATAAAGCATGGAGACATGGATGGATGGGTGAGGTTTCTTTGAATATTAAGAATGAATGAAATAGCGTTTTTGGTTTGTGGTGTTCAGATGCAGTGTAGTTCTGCTTTAAGTTTGTTGGGTAATAAACGATGGAATTGAACAACAAGGTACCACCTGTACTGGGCACATTCGTCTGCCAACTTCTAATATTTTCTGTAAATAACTGACTTCCATCACAACAGCTGTCAAATAAAAGATATAACTATTTGTAACAAAGTAGATTTTGTGTTCATGACAACTTTGGCATGTTGAAAAGTCAGATTTCCACATCAAGAGAGATCTTTTCTTAAGCTGTGCTTAGTGATGCCAGACAATTTCCCGGGAGACAAAGTTTAACAAACAAATCTTTAGCCTGGTTCTGGCAGGCATCTTGAAGGGCGCTGCAAACCACAAGAAGGTCAAACCTATGAGTAAGAATGTCATTCCTAATTCATGTCAGATCTAGATCTATGGACAGGAGAGATACATCGAAGTGATAATAATCATAAGGTAAAACATCCCGAGGAGACAAATTTATCAAAAAATCAGAAACCAATTGGTGAAACATAGGAACCATCAGACTTTTTAAAGGAATACACTGATCTCTGTTTGCATGTGCACAGATGGCACAATATATTAATTATTCCAATATATCAACCTTACATTTTAATGCCCAATTCTGGGGCCCATTATCCCCTTTCCCTTGCTCCCCCACCCTATAAAATGTATACACATCACTTTACAAAATAAAGGTAGACAATACAGTCACAATACTATTCAATACAGGAGTATTAGGATGGCTTTGCTTTGCTTGTGAGAGCATACAATCTAAAATGCAAGGGTAAGCCATACAAAAAGGTAACAAATGTGAGGGATGAGCTGTCGGGTAAAATTCAGTTGTTAGGTGGAAGCAGGATAAGCTCTCCTAAAAGGATGTGTTTTCAGGGATCACCTAAAGGCGGAAAGAGTGGGAGATAGTCAGAAAAATAGGGGGAGGGAGTTCCAGAGGATGGGAAGATGCTCTAGGGAAGTCCTGGAGGCTGAGAATGGAAGCAGGAGACAAGAGAGATAGAAAGCAGGAGGCCTTGGGAGGATCTGAGAGGTCAGCCATGACTGCACTCACAATTTTTCCTAAGTCTACAGAGTTAAGTGATGCTGGGCATCATTCTACCCAGAAGGCTGAGGACACCTTATGGAAAAGGAGAGGTACTGTGGTAATCTTGTCTTACCATTTCTTATGGCAATTTATGTTAAGAGCCATAAAATTGTAACGAAAACTACTTAAGGCACCTATGAGCTCTATTGTACATTTAATGCCTGCTCATTTCCTTTCCCCATTTTCATGATAAAAGCCTTAATAAAGATATATTAATAAAAGGAGGGGAGAAGTAAAAAGTAAAGTGGGAGGGGGAGAAAGAAGGAGAGAGCCTTTTTTTTTTCTTTTGATTTTCCATTTTCCTACCCTCTTGAGCCCCTATGCTATATATTTAATGTTGGTTTTTGGTACCTAATAGTATACATATATTTTCTACTCTTTTATTTTAACAACCTTATCCATGTTGTTAATTGTATTTCTTGTGCACCTATGGGCTCTGTTACTTACCTAAGCTTTGTCTTTTTCCTTTTTTTTTTCTGTAAACTTCAATGATGAAAATTTCAACAAAAATATATTAAATAAAAAATAGCTTATGTTTGCGCTCTAAAGGGTACCTGATATGGTCTTTGGTCAATTCTTTTTGACATCTTTCTGTGTATGGCTATCGCTTACACTGTCACCATTTAAGGGATCCCTAAAAACTCATCTCTTCAGGGAAGCCTATTCCGCCTCCGCCTAACAACTGAATTTTAGTTTCTCAAACGACTTATCCCCCCACAGATATTACTTTTTGTAGCACTTGCCCCTCCCTTTAGACTGTAAGCTCTCGCAAACAGGACCCTCCTAATCTTCTTGTCTCGCATTGTATTGTAACTGTACCATCTCCATTTATCTTGTAATAAATCTATTTTAAAGTATGATGCTAACTGTTGGTGCTATATACATCTTACATAATAATATTTTACAAATAAGCATTCATACATAATCAGGGTACAGTGTTTGCACAGCATCCTGGGCTTGCTTATTAAAAGCCCTCCACTAGCTGTGTACTTGCAAGCTGCTTCTTCACATGGGAAATCCAGTTTCTACCATCTCTACTGAACAAGGAGGAGATGTGGGAGTATATAGTTGCATTTCTGCTGTTTGAGGTTACAACACAAGTTTTTCACAGTATATATAAAAAAGAAACAAAAAAAACCCTTGAGATGTGAATTTGAAATATTTCATATTTACAGGCCCATAAAACAACATTTTCATTATGTAAAGTTTAAGGACATTTAGAAAGTATACAAAGAAGTGGAATTTTCAAGGTGCCATCCCATTTTTTGTGCTTATGCAAAATATGTGGCACAGGTAACAGGGACTTGTTGGCAAACAATTAGCATTCCCATCCTCCCAGGTACAGGTTGGCATATGATGTGGCACAACAAATCCCCATTGCAACCCTCTATGCCTAGAGGTAACAGGACTGACTCAAATAAAAAAAAATGGTATGATAGTATATGATCCAGGAGCTCCAACACAAATGTATTGTATGGCCAATATTGATGTCCCCTTTCTTGTAGATATGTACTCACTGTTTACACCCCAAGATTATGTGGAACTCTTGAGTAAAGTGCTTTGATATTGATAGTGACTAAGTATGATCCTGGGGCTACTACCAAGCCCTCCAACTTTTAGCAGATATATGGTATTCTTTACATATAATGGTAGGCTTGTCACGTGTGGCCTAAGGTACTGATCCACAAGGATACTTGCATGTTCTGTGGCACACCCAATACTAGACACATTTGGTCTCCTGGGGGGGGGGGGGGGGCGGATTTCACA
>BLSH010416267.1:1916163-1941843 GCA_018402905.1 Glandirana rugosa | reverse complement strand
TCACTCGGCCTCGTAACACACATATTCCGTCGTCACACTAAGTCCCCCTCCCCCCGTCATTAGGCCTCGTAACACACATATTCGTCGTCACACTAGGTCCCCCTTCCCGGATCACACTGCTGCCTTATACACACAATGCTCCGGCTCACTGCCCTCCTCCCCCTGGATCACACTGCAGCCTTATACACACAATGCTCCGGCTCTCTGTCCCCCTCTGCCACCCATCCCCTACACTCTGCATCACACTGTTGCCTTACACAGACTCATCATTGGATCTCCCTTATCCCTTATCCAGCCATGTGCTTGAGCTCCATGCTCCCTCCCACAGTCTTTGATCAGCGATGCCATTGGAAGTTACCTCCTTCACCTCCCACTCCCTGCACTACTTCTGGTGCCTCTCTCACAGGAGCCAGAAGTACAGAGGAGGCATCGGGTATCAATGAGCGCTGACAGTATTGACTGTCAGTGTGCATTGAGAACAACACTGGAGACAATACTGGGCTGTATACATCTGCTACAATGTTGATTTGTGGCGGAACCCCTGGGGACCACCAACATTTTCTCGTGGACCATCAGTGATCCGTGGGCCATTGGTTGGCGACCTCTGCTATAGATCCCAGGCAGAGCCACCTTTATGTGCATGCTCACAACAAAAACACGTAGGGGCTACCTGCACTGGACATGCACAGGCAGCCCAGAGGAACAGAAACAAGGGAGCCAGTTTGATCATTCCATGTGACAGCAAACATGGAGTGCCTGCTCCCAGAAAGAAGAAGCTGGAGGCTGCATCAATTAAATGAATTAAAAGTCAATGCTATTTTGCATTGTTTTTAAAAATCATTAATTGTGCCGCTGCCAGACTCATCCATCTTACAAACCGCTCAGCGTCTGCTACCCCTCTCTGCCAATCCCTCCACTGGCTGCCACTCGCCCAACAAATTAAATTCAAAATACTAACAATAAGTTACAAAGCCATCCACAACTCTGCCCCCAGCTACATCACTAGCCTAGTCTCAAAATACCAACCAATCCGCCCTCTTTGTTTCTCCCAAGACCTCCTTCTCTCTAGTTCCCTCATCACCTCCTCCCATATTTACCTCCAGGACTTCTCCCGAGCCTCTCCCATCCTCTGGAATTTCCTACCCCAAATCTATCCACTTTTAGGCGATCCCTGAAAACGTTTCTCTTCAGAGAAGCCTATCCTGCCTCCACCTAACAACCACACTTTTTATTTTCTCCATCAGCTCATCCTCCACAGTTATCACCCTCTTGTATCACTTGACCCTCCCTCCTAGATTGTAAGCTCTAACGAGCAGGGCCCTCTTATTCCTCCTGTATTGAATTGAATTGTATTGTAATTGTACTGTCTGCCCAAATGTTGTAAAACGCTGCGCAAACTGTCGGCACTATATAAATCCTGTATAATAATAATAATTAATTGTCCATTGAACAGTAAGTCAAAAGGGATGTATCTGTAACGTAAAAGCTGAGGCTTTTGCACCTTTTTATAAAATAAGACTGTGCTATATGTGAGGTTCCTATACCTTTAATAGTCAGACACATGTGGAAGAATTAAAAGAATATGTAAACCCAACATTTCATATTCCTGTTATGTGCCTGCTGTACCATGTATTGTATGAAAAAGGATCATGTTCTCTGTGCATTGCTTCCTTTGTGTGATCGCTGGTAATCATGGTGTCACTGGGATGATCAGTGTACTGCTGTTTCTTCTTCCCCAGCTATTATGCAACTGAGAACAGTTGTAATCTCTGGATCAACTGTGGGTATCGAATAGTGTATATGGAGGTTTTCTATTTGAGGGTGTTGGTTTTCTTTTTTTTTTTTCTCTGTTGGTTGAACTGGATGGACTTTTTTCATGTAACTTTGAATGCAATCACTTATAAAAGGGGGAAAGGGTATTCATATGTTATTTTTATATATCTACAGTATACAGAAATGTTTTGCCTTTCATTTGTTGTGTTGGGTTGTATGGGCTATATGGGTTGTTTTACAAACAAGGGCTTATATACACAAAAAAAGATCTGCATGGGTCACTGTGACAAGCTGAGTAGAAAAAAAAGGCAGCTCCCTATATGAAATAATAGCCTATTCTACTCAATACAATCTGTGCTACCAATCATCATGAAGCTGTGGAGAGGGCAGGCAGAGGCAAAACATTTTTGGGGGTTTTAGGACCTGACAACAGTTTAGGTGATCTCTCACTACAAAGAAAGAAGCTCTAAAGTTAAGGGATAAGCAAATAGGGGAAGATTTACTAAAACTGCTGCACACAGAATCTGGTTCAGCTGTGCATAGTAACCAATCAGCTTCTAGGTTTAGTGTTACTAAACCCAGGACCCTGCAATCACTATACCTGGTCTCCCACAGTACACAGAACATGGGAATGCAATTATTTTAGGAAATATAAACTTCTAAATACCTTTTCTCATCAGCAGTATATAGCATTATTGTGACTTCTATCAGTGTCTGGTTAAAACTTGTAGGAGGAGTGTTTGTTCTCCTCTGACTGTCCTGTGAGGTTGCAGGGCTTCCCGATCCTCTGTCTGGACAGTGCTGATTGGCCCTGTGCTGATCACATGCACCCTCCCAAGAAAAAAAAATCCCTGGCAATACACACCAAACTGAGCATGTGCAGAGTGCCCCCAAGGGTCTGTTCTATCGGGAGATGGATTGGGGACAGTAAAAGAAGAGGAGGATCAGAGGAGACAGGATCAGCCTTTTTACACAATGCACAGGATTAACCACTTCGGTTCCCCAGTGATTATAATAAGCATGCTTTGCTGCATATACAGACTGATTTTACTGTTGTGGGTTTAATAACACTTTAACTGTACACGCTGAAATTAGAAGCTGATTGGTTACTATGCACAGCTGCACCAATTTCTGTGTGCACCAGTTTTAGTAAATCTCCCCCATAGTTTTAGTAAATCTCCCCCATATTGTCTAAATACAAGAGGCATGTGTTTTATTTAATGGAACTTGGTGTGCTTTGTGTATTTCTAACAGATCTGTGTAGTAATCCAGTGTAAAAGTTGCCTATGTGCTGATTCCTGTAGTAAAGACCAGTCATTGTTGGTCTCTTTCCTTATACAGAGTGACTGGTCTTGTCTCCGCCCCCTCCTGTAGGTTTCTGCAGGCCGCCTGTAATGGGAGGGGCCTGTTGGCTCCCTCCCACAGCTTTGTACAGCACAGTGATGACATTACTGACACTTTTATATGGTAATATCTGGGCTTTCAAAGGAATTTGGTGCACGCAAACTGGATTTATATTCTTTGTGTCTTTTAAGGAATATTTTTAAATGAACATCTTTGTGCTTGGAGTTCAGCTTTAGTTATTAAGGATAAAACAAATTCATTATTTTATTTTGACATTTTTAGCACCTTTCCGTCCAGCCTATAGCAAAATGACAGGGGGTGGTGGTTTAATTGTTGTGACCTGGCGTCATATGACATCCTTCACAACATGCTGCTGGTGTGCGCCTCCGGGGGGCGTGCAGCGCGGCGATTGGTGGTGCGGTGTGCCGCTCGGACACACCGCATCTCTTATCATGGTAAAGAGCCTATGACGTAGGCTCTTTACCATGTGATCAGCTGTGTCCAATTACAGCTGATCACAGTGTATATAGGAAGTGACAGTTATCAACATTCCTCTATTCACGCTGACAGCTTGTGAGTAGAGGAGATCCAATAAGCGGTTCTCCTGACAGAGGGCGTCTGTGCTGATAATCAGTGCATTGATAATCAGTGCAGTCCCATCAGCGATGCCTGCCAGTGCCCACCAGTTATGCCCAACTGTGCCCACCAGTGATGCCCACCTGTGCCCACCAGTGATGTCAATTAGTGCCCATCAGTGCTGCCTTTCAGTGTCCATCAGTGATGCCTGTCAGTGCCTTCTCATCAGTGCCGCCTATCAGTTTCCATCAATGATGCCCATAAAGGCTGCCCATCAGTGCTGCCTATCAGTGCCCATCAGAATGCATATCAGTGCTGCATATTAGTGCCCCCTTATCAGTGCCCATCAGCGCCACCTCATCAGTGCCCATCAGTGCAGCCTATCAACTTTTTTTTTTCAAAAATGTTGGTCTTTTTTCATTTGTTTAGCAAAAGATAAAAAAACTCAGTGGCGATTAAATACTACCAAAACAAAGCTCTATCTGTCTAAAAAAAAAATAATAAAAATGTTGTTTGGGTGCGCAATTGTCATTCAAAGTGCAACAGCACTGGCAGCTGAAAATTGACCTGGCTAGGAAGGGCGTGAAAGTGCCCGAGATTGAAGTGGTTAAATAACATTTTGCTTTTCCTTGGACTACAGTTTGTTCAGTTATAATGCTATTTGTTTTGCTTAAACAGGCAACACGGTTGTCTTCTAATCTTATTTATTTTACAAACAAGAAGTATGCTTTAAAATAAAACACACTGCGGATAAAGTCTACTACTTATTACACGTCACAGCCTAGAAGGAAAAGACGAAAATACAGGTATAATACAATTTAAACCTCGGCTTGCATCAATTTCCTGTCCAATGTAGCGATCTGTTGTCTTTATAAGTAAAGGTTGATGGTCATTTTAAAGCAAATGCACCAGCTATGTTTGCCTTGATTTCCGAAGCAGAACTAGGAGCTGAAAATGGCTCAGAGGATGTCTGCAATGAAAAACAGAACTAGCCAGTGTTCTATGTCTGTAGCCCATAGGCACCCAGCCACCAGTTCTCATTCTCCCTGGGTCTGCACCATAAGGCTCCATGCACACTGTATCTGATAAACGACCGTTTTTGGTCGTTTTGGCGTTTTTTTTAACAGCCCAAAAATGCCACTTTATGTTATCCTATGTGTCCATGCACACATGGATGTTAATTGTCTTCTATCAGCAGTGGCATTTTTGGGCTGTTCTTTTGACCACAAAAAACGCCAGACGCCGCTAAATGCTCATTAACGCCAGTAAATGGCTGTTTATCGGCGTCCAACATTTTTTGCAGTCAATGGAAGCCAATGAAGAAAAAAAAAACGCCCAAAAACGCTGATGCCGATAAACGCCGATAAACGCTGCTTACAAAACGCTGCAAAAGAACATTTTGTAAGCAGCGTCTCCTGCCTGACGCCGAGAGAGCCCAGATAGCGTCCAGTGTGCATGGAGTATTCTGCTGTCAGATTTTACCATAACAAAGCCATTAATATAATATCACTGTTATATATGTATCTGAGATTAGCAACGTGACCAACTCAGCCTAAGGAATGGGATGAGTGCTTGGGGGGTCATTGACTTGGAAAATAAACAGAAACTTATGTTAATTATCAGCAGTCTAAATAGATGTCCTATGCAGACTCCATGGCTGAAGTTTTTAATTATCTGGTGATTGTAGGTTATGGGACAACATGATCTTCATGGGACACAATGATCTCAATGAAAAAAGGTCCCTAGTAATAAGAGACTGCTGGCAAGCTTGCCCTTATATAGATATTATGTACCATGTCTTCTGTAGGCGTCTTTGTCTTCATGCTCCGAAAATCTATATGCATGCCAATACACACTAATTCAGCTTATTCTCTTGGTTAAGATAACAAATCCAGTTACATTGTTTCCTCCTGCCTTACGAACTGCTGAATTAAGCCAATACTGGGTAAATGGTTTTTAATATTACAAGTATCTGCAGAGTCTCTCATTCAGTCTGCTTTGTCCAATTAGCGATTTTATCTATGATGCAGTAACTTCAGTATATTTTTGGCACAAGGCAAATTTTGCAAACATACAAGCTGACAATAAATCAGATGCTTGGCGTTCTTAAGAAACAAGCCTTAAGAAATAAGTAGTGTTCTTCTAGAAGGCAGGGGACCGAACAAGGATTCTATAAAGCACATATGACTGCATAGAAGAGTGGGGGGATACTGCAGCGCTGGCCAACCTGCAGAGAGGAGGGAGACGGGGCACCAATAAGCTTACACAATTAAGCTTGCCTACATGTAGCTCAATCTTTACAAGCAAAAACTGCAAGGTCTTTCTAGCAAAATAACCTTAATAACGGTCCAGAGGTCATTTACTCGCCACATTTCCTTCCGAGACAACAGAAGATCGCTATCTAGTCTCTGCGGACCCAGATAAACACAAGATAATGTGATCCAAGCCGCAGAACTATTCAAGCCTCCATGATTTACAGGTTAACCAGATTGCCTCCGATTTTATGGATTTCATCGGACGAGACCTAAATCTTATAAAAAGGCGGCACCACTAAATAAAAACTGCAGAACAATGCAGGAGAGAATTAAAGTAGAGAAATGAAGCAGGAACGGATGTCATCGAGAAATTATAACAGGCCAGAATTAAATTGGATTTGTGTGTACCGTTGCTTGTTCTGTAACAATAACGGTGCCATATGGCTCTTTTATTCTCTGTTGGGATATCAACATCCACCTAATGATCTCATAACCTCCAGATGATAATTCTAAAAAAAAAAAAGATTATATTGGAATCTATATGGTTATAGCAAAAAGAAAAAAAAAACAACAGTAGGAGAATAAACTTGGCATCTTGGCATTGGTTTAGCTAGCTGCATAAAATGACCAAAAGACAATGTATATATGGTTTAGATATAGTGTTTGTGTGTGTATATATATATATATACATACATACATACATATACACACATACATAGATATAGACACACACATTATGATATATATATACACACACACATTATGAGATATTTATCACATAAATATATATATATATATATATATATATATATATATAATCAATATGATATATATATACATATATAAAAATAAAGTAAAAATATAATGAGATTATATTTAAAAAAAAAAAATATATATATATATATATATATATATATATATATGTGTGTATATATATCATTTTATATAAAATTGTATAAGCCAGCAAAGCAAGAATTACCTTGCTGTTTAATATATTCTGATGTGATATAACATAATTAATATATATGCAATAGATATATATATATTAATTATATTAAATTATATTAGTATATATTAAATGACAATGTCAATTCTTGCTTTGCTGGCTTATGTGGGTGGTGCAGGGTTAATACTAGTATGACCTTGGGCTGACACACATGCATAGACTGTAGTGTAGCACACATGACAGGTCCGGTCATACGATGATTCATTTGCACATAACATGCAGGTTTCCAATGCTATACTAGAGAACTGTACAACTGCATGCTACTGCATAATGTGTTCCTGCCTTTCTGATGCAATTTACATCCAAATCAATGAAAGCAAATGATGAAGCTGCTTATGAGAATCAAAAAAAGAAATAATCCTAGGATGTCCATAGTGCACACTTTAGCACTGCATTATGAGTGAGCATACAATGACAGCTCCTGCAATTCTTATTCCAATGGAATGTTTACCATAGGAGAACAATATTGGGAGATTCATCTATTTCCAGTGGTGCAAAGCTGAGAGACAGCAGATCATCCCTGCTGTAGTAATAAAATTGCTGCATGAATTAGGGAGCCGTGGTCTGGCAGGTCCATTGAATGAGCCCTGTATTTACCCCCCAATGGCACACAGGGCAGCATTATCATGGAGCAATGTGGATTTGCACTGCAGAACTGAACATATGTGAGCAAACAAGATTGCACGGCTGGCACCCTGATCTCTGTAAGCCCCTTACACGGAACCAGGGAGAGAATACATCCCAATGATGTCTTTTTTTGCTGCATGCACCCCTCCCCTCCCCCCTCTGCAATGTGACATATACATTCCATACAGATGATTGACACTTACAGTCTACGGCGCTGCGGATTCACCTGATGGGAGGACAATGGAGACCCCACTGACCGCGTCGGAGGGGGGTTAGCAGGGGTAGGTGTGCGAGTCAGTGGGGGGTGATCCCGGCCGTACTTGCTTGGATTCCCTTCCTGGACGGCGCCCGGTGTCAGCGCCAGCAGTACAAGCTCCGCTCTCTGCAAGCTCCGCTCTGTGCGCCACTACTGGGAATCCCGGACTAAATCAAGGCTCGGCGCAGAGCGCAGGCGCGGAACACAGCGGCAGAGGCAGCAGCAGCAGCAAGCAGCAAGCCTGATCCTCCTCACTCCTCCTCTCCTCTCCTCTCCCTGATCCTTCCACACCTTCATCCTGCCCTTCCTCCATCCATCCATTCCCCGACTCATGCCTCGGCTCTGGGGACACCTCATTTCCCCACAAATTTCTACAATGCCAATGGAGGATGTGATTTGCATGCCCCCTCTGCACACATGATTCTTTGTATGGTAGCCAACATGTTACTACTACTAGACACACATGTCAGCTTTCCTTTTTCTCAGACATTTTTTTTTTTTTTTTGAAGCAAAGATATTTCTTTCTTTTTTGTTTTCATTTTAATTTTACAACAAATTAACCACCTGCCTAGCGGGCACTTTCACCCTTTTCCTGCCCAGGACAATTTTCAGCTTTCAGCACTGTCGCACTTTGGATGACAATTGCACGGTCATACAACGCTGTGCCCAAACAACATTTTTTACCATTTTCTTCCCACAAATAGAGCTTTCTTTTGGTGGTATTTGATCACCCCTGCGGGTTTTATTTTTTGCGCCACTAATAAAAAAAGACCGGAAATTTTGAAAAAAAAAGTTTTCATTTGTTTCTGTCACAAAATTTTGTATATAAGTACATTTTCTCCTTCACTGATGGGCACTGATGTGGCTACTCTGATGGGCACTGGTGAGGCTACACTGACAGGCACTGATGAGGCAGCATAGATTGACACTGATGAAGTGGCACTGATGATAAGGTATATATATATAGCACTTATAGGCGGCACTGATAAGCAGCACTATCGGGCACTGGTAGGTGGCACTGATGGGCGCTGATAGGTGGCAACGGGCACTGATGGGCACCTATAGGTGGCACAGATGGGTGGCACTGGTACATGGTACTGTATACAGCACTGTTAGGGATGGCACTGGCAGGCATCACATATGGGCACAGTGCCATCCCTACAGCGCACTGTATATCTCTTACCTGGTGGTCTAGTGTGGGGTCCCTGGGAGACCTCCAGATAGGGTTGCCACATCATCCCTTTAATCCAGGACACATATGAATTACACAGGTTCTGAGGCTAATTTATTGCAGATAAGGCACCAAGTGAGTTTAATTAACACCTTAATCAGCCACAGAACCTGAGTAATTCATATGTGTCCTGGATTAAAGGGATGATGTGGCAACCATACCTCCAGATCGTCTACCTGGTGGTCCTGGGCGACCTCCTCATAGTGTCCCGGGGGGGGGGGGGCTCCCTGGTGGTCCAGTGTGGTGATCCTGAGGGGGGCTGCACTGATAAATGTTCAGTGCAGACCCCCCTGTCAGGAGAGCAGCTGATCGGCTCTCCACTACTCAGGTCTCCAGACCTGAGTAGAGGAAAAGCTGATAAACGGCTCTTCCTGTTTACACTGTGACCAGCCGTGATTGATCACAGCTGATCATATGGTAAAAAGCTTCCGATGGTCAAACTGACCCACGGCATTGCAGCGATGCGCACCCTGTTATCCTGAGGATGTCAATAGACGCCCAGTCAGGATAACAAAGCCACCACCCAGGCGTCATTTGTCAATAGGGCGGGAAGTGGTTAAAGTGGATATAAACCTGATTCATGAAATTTGAGCTGGGGATATCTGTCTGTAGTGTTTTGTTATCTCTCTTCAAATAGCTATGTCCAGTAGCTCTGTTATCAGTCTGATAAGTTCTCACTCTTTCTGGTTAGTCGGGACAGAGAATTAGAGTCGTGGGAGGTTGCTAAAAATAGATTAGCAGGCTGCTAAACAAAACACAATCAGAGCTCTGCATGTGTGGGAAGGGGGTGTGTGCCTTTCCTCCAATCGGCTTTCTCATAGTCTCTCGCAGTGTCTCACAGCATCTAGCAATCAACTCCTCCTACATAGGAATGAGGAAGTGGAAAATCTAACAGAATGTGCACTTTCTAAACAGTCTATCAAAGTGAAGACAGACGATATACAAATAAGACTTGTATAGGGAGGTTTGTGTCATTTCTGTGTATCATCTGAGGTTGTTCACTTCACTGGGTATATGAAGGGTTTAAATCCACTTTAAAGTGTTACTAAACCCAGTAATATGAAAATAGTTAATCTGGGCCCCTCACAGTGCCCACAGCTTACAAATCTTCTTTTTACATTAATATACTGCCACTGTATACCTTTTGGGATGATCTGTATACCATAGTTTCCTGATAACCTGCGCAGTTTATCCAGAGCTGTGTGTTCAAATAGGAGGAGATTTCCACTACAGCCTGTATACACGCCCACATGTGTGATGTCAATATCATGTGACCAGAACAGTTCAACTGAAACAGGAAATGTTCTATCCAGCACAAGAGACCAAACTGAGCATGTGCAGTTTTACCACCCTGCTGTGTATCATATGGACTTGCTCAGATTAACAGGGCAGGAGGGAAGGATTTATGGCATACACTCATACAGGATAAAACAGCCTTTTTACACAATGCTGAGGATTAATCCCTTGAGTTCCCCAGTGAGAATAAAAAGCATGCTATATACAGACTGATTTTATTGTTGTGGGTTTAGTAACACTTTAACCACTTCAGCCCCAGAAGCATTTACCCCCTTCCTGACCAGCCTATTTTTTTTTTTTTAAATACAGCACTGCGTTGCTTCAACTGACAATTGCGCGGTTGTGTGATGATGTACCCAAACTAAATTGATGTTCTTTTTACCCCACAAATTGAGCTTTCTTTTGGTGGTATTTGATCACCTCTGCAGTCTTTTATTTTTTGCGCTATAAACAAAAAAAGTGACAATTTTGAAAAGAAAAAAACAATATTTGTTTACTTTTTGCTATAATACATATACAAAAAAAAATTGTTTATCAGTTTAGGCCGATATGTATTCTTCTACATATTTTTGATAAAAAAAAAAACCAATTAGCGTATATTGATTGGTTTGCGCAAAAGTTATCGCGTCTACAAAATAGGGAATAAATTTATGGCGTTCTGCGATTTTTAGCGGGACTGCGACATTGCGGCGGACAGATCGGACACTTTTGACACTTGATTACTGTATAAATGACACTGGCAGGGAAGAGGTTAACACCAGGGGCGATCAAGGGGTTAACTGTGTTCCCTGGGAGGTGTTTCTAATTGTATGGGGGCTGGGCTGCCTGGAGAAGGAGAGAGATTGCTGTTCCTAATCACTAGGAACAGACAATCTCACACTACTCCCCTGACAGAATAGGGACCTGCTTTGTATACACTGGCAGATCCCCTTTCCGGCTCTCTGTGGAACGATCGCGGGTGAGCGGCGGACATCGAGTCCACTGGACCCACTGGTTGGGGTGGGCGCCCACAAATCGCCATGTATGTGCCTGACTTACACCTACGGCGATTTGCACAGCAGTGCCAACCTGCCGCAGTATAATGACGACGGCTGGTCGGCAAGCAGTTAATCACCACTGTGTTTTTTATTTTTTGCTAAACAAACAAAAAGAGACCGAAAATTTTGAAAAAAAAGGTTTTCTCAGTTTCTGTTATAAAATCTTGCAAACAGGTAACTTTTCTCCTTCACTGATGTGCGCTGATGAGGCTTTACTGATGGGCACTGATAAGGCGGCACTGATGAGCACTAATAGGCAGCCCTGATGGGCAATGAGGAGGCGGCACTAGGGGGCACTGATGAGGCTGCACTATGTGGCAATGATGGGCACTGATAAGTGGCGCTGATGGGCATTAATAGGCAGCACAGAAGAGCACTGATGGGCACCGATAGGCGGCACTTATGAGGAGGCACTGATTGCTAGCAATGATGGGCACTGATTGGCATCACTGATGGGCACTGATAGCCATCTCTGATGGGCACTGTTTTGGGCTGCACTGATCATCAGGACACTGATGATCATTGTAGATGTCCCCTTTCACATTAGCTGGTTACCGGCTCTCTCATCTTCTCCCCCTGTGACAGTGTGAGGAAAGGAATGGCGATAACCGGCAAGAGTGTTTACATCGTGATCAACTGTGATTGTACACAGCTGATCACCTGGTAAAGAGCCGATGTGATTGGCTCTTTACTCCGATCTGTGATCAGCTGGGTCCGAACAAAGCTATCATAGTCACTGTCATATGATGCTCTCCCAGAACTGGACGACTACTCTGTAGCCGTCATTTGGCTATAGCGCCGTTGGCAAGTGGTTAAAGGAAAACTCCACTTTCGTAAAAAAAAATGTATTAAAGCGGCGGACATCGAGTCCACCAGACCCACTGGTTGGGGTGGGCGCCCACAAATCGCCATGTATGTGCCTGACTTACACCTACGGCGATTTGCACAGCAGTGCCAACCTGCCGCAGTATAATGACGGCGGCTGGTCGGCAAGCAGTTAATCACCACTGTGTTTTTTATTTTTTGCTAAACAAACAAAAAGAGACCGAAAATTTTGAAAAAAAAGGCTTTCTCAGTTTCTGTTATAAAATCTTGCAAACAGGTAACTTTTCTCCTTCACTGATGTGCGTTGATGAGGCTTTACTGATGGGCACTGATAAGGCGGCACTGATGAGCACTAATAGGCAGTACTGATGGGCAATGAGGAGGCGGCACTAGGGGGCACTGATGAGGCTGCACTATGTGGCAATGATGGGCACTGATAAGTGGCGCTGATGGGCATTAATAGGCAGCACAGAAGAGCACTGATGGGCACCGATAGGCGGCACTTATGAGGAGGCACTGATTGCTAGCACTGATGGGCACTGATTGGCATCACTGATGGGCACTGATAGCCATCTCTGATGGGCACTGTTTGGGCTGCACTGATCATCAGGACACTGATGATCATTGTATATGTCCCCTTTCACATTAGCTGGTTACCGGCTCTCTCATCTTCTCCCCCTGTGACAGTGTGAGGAAAGGAATGGTGATAACTGGCAAGAGTGTTTACATCGTGATCAACTGTGATTGTACACAGCTGATCACCTGGTAAAGAGCCGATGTGATTGGCTCTTTACTCCGATCTGTGATCAGCTGGGTCTGAACAAAGCTATCATAGTCACTGTCATATGATGCTCTCCCAGAACTGGATGACTACTCTGTAGCCGTCATTTGGCTATAGCGCCGTTGGCAAGTGGTTAAAGAAAAACTCCACTTTCGTAAAAAAAAATGTGTACAATCATTGGACAAGTCATTTTGTAATTTAACCCCACCCTGCCTGCCCTGGCGTCCTCTTTAAATGTTTTTAACGCTCAGGAAGGCAGGAAGGATCGGCGATGTGATTGGCTGTCGCAGTGGTCACATGATTGGAAGCCAGTTTTGTTGGCTATCGATGTCTGCTCAGGAGCTGTTTTCAGCAGCTTTATCTTTGTGCTGGGAGCGCACAGAGAATACCATTTTAGGTATTCCCGTTTTCAACATGGGATGAGGACACGGAAAAATGTGAACGATCATTTGTCTGATTTTCTAATAGCGTGTATTAGGCTTAACCGCTTTCAGACCAGCCGCCTGGTCAGCTCTCCTATGCGAATCGCCGTAGCTGTACGGCGGCTCGTGCAGGCGCAGTTGCGGACGGGAGCGCGCCGGCGGTGGTGCACTCTCGCGCCAGCTGCACGCCGTGAGCGTGCCCATGGGCCGGGCAGACTCGATGTCCGAAAACAACCCACGATCACCTGTTACAGAGGCAGAATGGGGATCCGCCATTGTAAACAGGGCAGATCCCCATTCTGTCAAGGGACATGACACAGATCTACTGTTCCCAGTGATCGGGAACAGTTAGATCTGTCATGCCCCTGTCAGCCCAGCCCCCACAAAGTTAGAACACAGTGAGGGCCCACACTTAGCCCCTTGATCGCCCCTTACAGTTTAAACCCTTCCCTGCCAGTGACTTTTATACAGTAATCAGTGGCTATTTAAATGATCGCTGTATAAATGTCATTGGTCCCAAAAAAGTGTCCAATCTGTCCACCGTATTGTAGCAGTCCTGCTAAAAATTGCAGATTGCCGCCATTACTAGTTAAAAAAAAAAAAAAAAATGCTATAAATCTATTCCCATAGTTTGTAGACGCAATAACTTTCACGCAACCCAATCAATATACTGTATGCCTATTGCGATTTTATTTACCAAAAATATGCAGAACAATACATATTGGCCTAAACTGAGGAAGACATTTTTATGGTTTTTTTTTGGATATTTATTATAGCCAAAAGTAAAAAATATACCCCCCCCCCCCCAGTCTATAGCTCTCCCTCTGTCTTATCTCAGTGACTCTGCTGTTAACTTTATTACCATCTACCATCGCCATATACATTGGTTTGTGTGTGTTTGTTTGCTTTCCTTTTTTTTCCCCTTTCCCTCAGAGATTTTAACATTCTGCTAAAACTTTTGTGAATCAGTACTGCTTGGACCTTGAAGAAGGGGAGATACCCTGAAAGCTTGTCCTGAAAAATTGTATGTTAGTGCAGATGAAAAAAGTATCATGGACAGTACTCAATTTTCTATGTTGCAATTGCACTGATACGGCTACAATCACCTCAAGCATGTTTTTTTTCTAAAATTGTAGTTTTTTTCTTTATATCGCAAAAAATAAAAACCGCAGAGGGGATCAAATACCACCAAAAGAAAGCTCTATGTGTTGGAAAAAAGGATGTCAATTTTGTTTGGGTACAACGTCGCACGACCACGCAATTGTCAGTTAAAGCGACGCAGTGCCGAATCACAAACAATGCTCTGGTCAGGAAGGGGGTAAATCCTTCCGGGGCTGAAGTGGTTAAAGTGGTTCTAAAAACTAAATATTAGCATTCTTTGGATCTTTGCATTAAGGTAAACAATGTTTAGGCATCCCCTTTCACCCCCGCTCCCCCTTTTATTTACCTGACACCTCATTTGATCCAGCGCCATGTACAGTATAGGATAAAAGCTGCCCATACAGTAATCATTCTTTTTTTTATCAGCCAGCGGATGGATCAAAAGAAGAGAAGAAGAACAGATTCTCCCATTCGCATTCAAGGTTGATGGGGGAATACTCCGGCTTCACTTGAGGAGCTGAACATTAGATCGACTTTTCACAAACAGGATGAATAAACAAAGCCAGAGGCATAAAGGGAGCCTCCAGAAAGGAGGGGGAAACTGGGACTTTAATGGTGTCGGTCAAAGACTCACTTACTGGAAAAATATATTACACATATTATTTGGTTAAAAAACACATTTTATTGGTACATATAAAAGATGCCCACCATGGGCTGTAAAATACCAAAACATAACATATTTTATATAAGTACCGTGCAAAAAGTGCCTGCTTGGATGAACACACCACAGCAAAGACAAGAATTCTCTCCCACTTGTAAATGTTATCACGTGAACAATACACCTGAGTAGTCCAATGGTGTGAATTAGGGTAGAGAGCACTAGATGCGGGTGATGCTAATCCACCCCGACGCATTTCGCCTTTAACAAGGCTTCCTCAGGGGAGGCAGAGGCACACAATATATTGATTGTTATATAATTCCTACAGGAATAGAGAAAAAGACTCATAACATCTATTCATTGGCACTGATTTATATCGTAAACCCTCGACGGCGAATACGATCCTTCATGCCAGCAGTGCCCATCCAGGACCTCTCAAGAACAGTATCCCTTATGGGCAGTATCTAAGATTGAAAAGAAACTGCAGCGATCATAATACATTTCTAATACAAGCAAACAGTTTAAAACAACGTCTTTTGAGACGGGATTACAGAAAGAAGTGCCTAAAAAAGGCCTTTAACAAAACAAAGGAGAGATCTCGCGAGTCCCTTCTTTTTTCACGTTCGGGTGATTCTTCACAGGGGTCTACATGTGTTATTACCCGTTTTTCCTGTGATACAGCCCAAGCGAGGCACATCTTAGAACAACACTGGCATCTTCTCACAGATGATCCCATTGTTAACAAATATGTAGGACCCAAAACATTGGTAACCTATAGACGGGCAAAAAATGTAAAAGATCATCTTACACAAAGTCATTTTAATAGTTTTAGTAATACTCTCCCCTGGGCACCCATTACTAGAGGTACCAAAAAATGTGGCAATTGTAACTACTGTGAGTGGATATGGCAGATAAGGACTATTAAACTCCCTAATGGACAGAGCTGGACCCCTAAAACTATGATTGACTGCAGGACTGTAGGAGTGGTGTATTACTTGGAATGCCTTTGTAAGGCATTCTATGTGGGGAAAACCAAGCGGCCCTTTCAAAAGAGGATCAGGGATTATATCTATGAAATTTCAAATGGCAAACTTGAGTCTGCTATAAGTCGCCATGTTGGACTTTTTTGCACTAGAACACATGGAGACAACGCTCCGAGGTGGGAATATAGATAAACGTCTCTTACAGCTTGAAACAAAATAGATTTTAAAATTAGGGGCCACTAAGGCCCTTGGCCTAAATGAAAATATCAGTTTCAAGCCCTTTTTGTAACTTACTGGCTCTTTTCCTTTTGCTTCTCTCTCTTGTTTTGTGATTAGTCCCGGACTTTGTACAAATAAGTTCCCTTTTTTACGTAAGCGTCTACTTAATCCTTCTAGTCCCATAAATGGGACAACTTGTATGGAGTTGGTTTTTCCTCCCCTTTCTTTGGGGGTTCACTGCCCGCATAGGTTAAGTAAGTGCTGATCGAGGTGGATGTTTTTAGCGTCCTAACAACAAGCATTAGGAGATAATGATATGTGCTGGATTTGGTATGTGGGGGAGGCTCCGACTGTGGTGGTCACATTTGGGGCTATTGGGGTCATGGACGTTTGCTGCTTATGTCTTGATCAGTGTTGATCGCCACCCCCATTGTGTTATCTTAGAGCATGGTTCCCCGTTTTTGTACGACATGGTATATTAGGGATATAAACCCTGCTCTGAGGATTATTGCATAACCTTATAAAATAGGGAAATACAATATTTTATATATAATTATAGTTCAATACAATCAATAGAAATATCGAAAATATTCCCCCTATTTTTTATTATATATATTTTTTTAATTTTTTAATTTTTTTATATTATATATAATAAATTTCATAATAATAATTTTTTGTTGTGTATTTTAGATTCATTGGGGTATTGGTGGCGATCGTGGTGGGACGTGGCGGCATTACTGGTCGGCCCCTTATCTCGGCGTGCTGCTTTCCCTTCTCCATCCGAGATGTCCCTTCTGATGAGGGGTTTCTCTAGGAGTGGAGGTATTGGCGCCCGCTGAGTGAGATCGGGTCTGGACCGGGCCGTATAACATCCCACCACTTTGTGGGCATGCGCGTTTGTCGATCCCGGGCTGTATGTCAATGTAAGGGATCGGCGCATGCGCCCTAACACGGTCCTTTTTCGGTGCCTCCTCCATGGGGACTGATGACGTGGTTGGGAAGCACCCAAACACACGAGGCAATTTTGGTGCCAACCTGGCTCCATATATTGCGCCGCTTGAGCGGCAGCCAGACAGGAGATAATTTTGCACTCCCTGCAAGTCGCGCTGCTGTGGAGACATAACAGAGGCCTAAGGGTAAGGGATCCTTTGTTCCCTATTGGACTTAGCTAACGGAAGACATGCAATATTAGTTAGGGCCATATGTACGTGCCCTTCAGCTTGGTCTGTTAGCTGTGGTGTGTGTTCTTTGTAACATACACCAATGGTTATCCCTCTTTTTTCTTTCCAGATCCAGTTTATACTTTGGCCTCTTATTTTGTCTCATTCTCAGCAGTGTGTCTGCATCCAAACTTCTCAGGGTTTCTTTTGTCGTTGGCTTACATGCATCAAAAACTTTTTTCTACTGTCCTTACTAAGCAGTATAAATACGAAATTAACCTGGGCAGGTAATTTTTATTTTACTTATTTTTTCACATACTGTAGATACCCAAACCATATTGAATGATAAGGGTATAACTGGTGACTATTCTCTTTCTTAAAGACATAATGCCTGGTAGTAAATGTTTTTTCTCTCCTAGGTGAAAAAAACTTTTTCCTTTTCTATGATTTTTTCCTTCACACATTGCGAGTCCCTTTGAGAGGAAGCACCTATTTTGCAGCATGGTTTGACCCCGGTGCCCCTCTCTTTGTGGCCGCTTAAGCCATTGTATCTCCATCTATTTCCGGCACCTGTGATTTATAGGAACTAATTACGATACAACGACATTTGTCATATATATCTCAGCACTCCTATGCTCGGATAGTGTTTCTCTGCTCTCAGCATATCAAGCTAATTTAGATGTGTAGAATTTGGTAGATACTTTTTCATATATTTGTTTGCTATCACAAAATAGTTGCTACTCATTGTAAAGTGGATTTTTTGACCTAATGTATAATGTTTAATATAAATGAATAGATGTTATGAGTCTTTTTCTCTATTCCTGTAGGAATTATATAACAATCAATATATTGTGTGCCTCTGCCTCCCCTGAGGAAGCCTTGTTAAAGGCGAAATGCGTCAGATTTGGACATCTAGTGCTCCCTACCCCAATTCACACCATTGGACTACTCAGGTGTATTGTTCACATGATAACATTTACAAGTGGGAGAGAATTCTTGTCTTTGCTGTGGTGTGTTCATCCAAGCAGGCGCTTTTTGCACGGCACTTATATAAAAATATGTTATGTTTTGGTATTTTACGGCCCATGGTGGGCATCTTTTATATGTACCAATAAAATGTGTTTTTTAACCAAATAATATGTGTAATATATTTTTCCAGTAAGTGAGTCTTTGACCGACACCATTAAAGTCCCAGTTTCCCCCTTCTTTCTGGAGGCTCCCTTTATGCCTCTGGTTTTGTTTATTCATTTTTTTTATAGGGATGTGGGTGCCGGCAACCTTATATAGTCCTTTATGCTTTATGTTTTTGTTTTTTTTCACAAACAGGAACAGCCACAGATGGAACATGCTGCACTGGCCGAATTTCGATCAATCTATGGCCTGCTTAACAGTACATTAGAGGGGTTTTTCTTTATTAAAAAAACAAAAAACAAACATCTCCCATCCACACAAGCAAGGTGAATAGAATAATCCTCCCCACTGTCAGAATACAATAGCACAGCAGGGAGAATACATTGATCAGCGCATGAGACAACTGGCTGCATCCGTTGAGCAAATTAAAATTTTCTAACATTCCCATTAGACAGAAGTCATTTGCTCAATTGATTTCTGTTGAGAGGAAAGAGCCATAGATAGATTGAAATCTGGTAATTCCCTGCCGAACTGGCTGACGTTTGATCCATCTGTAGCCAGTTTATGGCTATATTCAGATACGTGCGGGCAAATTCCTGCTGGCAGTTGTAAATGCTGTGTGGCCACAGAGCTGCTCTCGGATTTGTACTCGGTGCAGGTCAGTGGCAGACACTGCTGCTGTTGGTATGGAACCACTTAACAGAATGGTTACATGCAAGTACCAACCCTGTACACAGCCAGTGTGCATCAAGGGTCAACGTTTCTGTGAGGTTTTGGCCAAAGGTAATTGGCCAGTTGGTATTTGGCCATAGCACAGAGTGTTGCTGTGTCCAGAGGAGGTGTTCAGCAGTGACGGCTGGTGCTCCATTTTTGGGGGGGGGGCAGCAAACAAACCCCCCAACAGGTCCGCATCTTGGGTGGCTTCCCCGGCTTCTCCTCCCGGCCAATCCGGTCTTAAGACTTGCTTCCTATCCTAATTGGACAGGAGGAGAAGCAGGAAGACAATATCAAATGTTGATTCGCTAATTTCACAAGTGGGTGGGCTCGGGGTGCAGTGCTCTGTGCCTTGAGCCTAACCTTTTTGAAGCCAATTAGAGCCTCAGGCACTAATCATGTGCTTAAAAAAAACAACTTGTGGCAATCTATGCGTACCCATATGGAGATTAGGGGCCGGCGCATGGAGATTGGGGGGGTGGTGCCCCTGTGCCCCTTATGGACCGGCCGCCGCTGGTGTCTAGCCGCCTCTAAACGCAGAAAACTAGCAGCAGATATGCAGTCATTTGAATTGAGCCTATGGAGACAATACACACTCCTCGCTTTAGCCACTCCCTACAGTGCTGCAACTGATCCCCTGCATCTGCCTCTGTACGCTGTGATCACTTCCGATCACACTCCAGCCTTACAAGGGTAACACAGGGGTAATAATGCTCAAATTCTGTTTACAGACCGGATCTTCTGGTGGAGGAGGAGCATGCTGAATGTGGCGTAAGCAAAATTATAGAGCCTCTTCCTCTCTCCCCTAGACATAGGCCGGCCATACATGGAGCGAATTTCTTTCCTGTAACCACGGGTTACAGGAAATACATTCACTCAATTCCCACATCAACACAGACAGTGTTCATGGTGGAATCCATCCTGCTAGGCCGTTGTCTTCTCCCAGTTGGGGGGACGGGGGAAGCCATTCCCACTGGGAGAAGACAGTGATTATTGCAATAATCGCAAGAGAATCCAGCAGGCTGGTTGTACCCAAGTTGATCGATCAATCAACTTGGTACATTCAGACTTCCTAATGGTTCAAATCTTTTCAATTATAAATTCTCCCCCTGAGGAAGACACGTGACGTGACACTGTATCGACACGTGTAAGGGAGGAGCCAGTATGGTGACGACATCTGCATCCAGTATGGAGCTGTGAGTCGGATCGTTGACTGTGAGGCTTGTGTGGAGAGAGCATTGTGTTCAAAACACTGATTTTAATGCTTGTCAGAGCCTGGTGTGCTGGAAGTACCTGAGCAATGTGAGTAACCTGGAGCTATTTAATAAATTGAAGGTTTATGGAGGATATAAGCACTATTCGTTTTTTTTTTTATATAATCATTTGGATACTACGAATCGCCATTAGTCATATCCGAGAGGACAATAGTAAGGAATTTCAAAACCTGGGAGGCTAAAAGGCTTTAGTATTCCTGGAGGAGGGAGCACTTGTAGGTGATCTGTTGAGTGATCTTTGAGCACTAATGAGAAATGGAGCTGTCTGAGCACTAGTTGGGATGCACTCTGGGATATTGCAGCTCTTAAAGCGAAGTTCCGACCACAAAACGATCTTTACATTTAAAGTCCTATAATCAATAGCAACAACATTTGGGCAAAAAAAAAAAACCTGCCGCTTCCTGGTCCGCAGCGCTCTGCGTCACTTCCTGCCTTGCCTGTGCTCCTGGGAGATGTGAGTCATCATTTCCCAGGTGTCAGTGGGCAGCACTTGTTTTGTATTCGATAGATTGCTTATCTTTGTTGTCATAAGAACGGGACGGGACCTTTGTCGCCGTCCGTTGTTATGGCAACTAGATGCACTTTCGGCTATACGGCCGGGTTACAATGCGCATGTGCGAGATCGAGTGGCGCATGCTGGTTATCCAGCATGCACCTTATCCAGGAAGAGTGTCCTAGTGGGCCTCAATTGCCCACAAGCAAGATGGAATCGCCCAGGATGCATAAAATATGATAAGTTCATAAAAATAAATAGATACAGTGAATGGGATTGACATGTGTTCATGTATACTATGTCTACAGCCAGAGAGGATGCAGGAAAGAGAAAAAAAATTTGGTGGGCGGAACTCCGCTCTAATGGGAGGCTGCATCTTCATTTTTTCATCACTATTTCATTTTTATTATTTATACATTTTTTTTTATTCATTTATGCATATTTTTGATGTATTGAGCACTGTGATCCTACCTTTTTTTTATAATTATTTTATAACTAAAGATATTATTATAATCGTTCCATTACTTCAGTTACTGTAGCGTGGTACTATTTAAATTTTAAATATACTTGGCCGGTCCCTGCTGAGGCGAGATTCTTACTGCGTATGGCCGGCTTTAATGAGCATATAACCATTGATGGGGGGAGGGGCTCCACTGCAAGGGTGTATTTTTAATGTTCTTGTTGGACTTGAAAAGTAGTGACTGCATTCGTTTTCTTTTTTAGGTTTTTTTTCATTTATTTCATCTGGCCAGTAACACACTTCCTGTCTTAAGTTGACTCCACTGTGGAAGGAGGAGCAATGGTGACACCCTAATCTGGTCCCTGCAGCATCCTCTCCCCCTATACTACAGCAGTCCAAGATTCTGATGTGATCATGACCAATGCATGGTCCACAGGCCTGCAATGGATGCAATAACGCAGAGGGACAGTCCACTGCGGGAGTGTAGAGGAGCACCATCTGATTGACCTTGTTTAACGGAGTTGGGCCGGCAGGGCGACCCACTAAGATATTTTCAAATATATGATATGATATATACAGTATACTAATAATAATAATCTAAAAGTTACCAATAATACCATACCATACCATAATCTACCATAACCTCATCCAACCAACTCCCTGGCATAAACCAAAGATCCTCATAATAATTAGAAAATTGTTAAAACCAAAATGTAACAATAATACAATCATTACCAATTTGCTTTGGTAGGATATTATGAATAACCTTTAAAGCAGAATTATTCCGTTTTTTTTTTCAGATTTTAATATTTATATTGCATTTGTTACAGTTTTGCCTTTAACTAGTTCTTTGAGTGCTTGGCAATTGCCACTGCGTACTTCAATCTTTCCCTGCTGAACCAGCTGAGATTTGAACCGTCTATGGCTAGCACACCCTGATACATACCAGTGCTGCTACACTTGTCTGGGTGTCTAAAGCCAGCTACATATGGATCGAAATTCAGAACACAATAGCGCAGCAGGGAGGATTCCCTATCCATATTGAGTGAGTGAATAGGGGTATCGAGTCAGTTTTTTTGTTTGTGCCCGCCGCACTCTTCGTGAGTGTGACCGGCGGCTGCAGGTCGGGCGGACTCGATGTCTGCTGGCGACCTGCGATCGCCTTCTACAGAGCAAGAATGGGGAACCGCCAATGTAAATACGGCGGTTCCCCATTCTGACAGGCGGCATGACAGTGATCTACTGATCCCTGTCATCAGGATCAGTTAGATCTGTCATGCCCCTGCCAGCCCAGCCCCCACACAGTTAGAACACAGTAATTTATTGACTATCTTTTGATCTGATCGCTGTATAAATGTCAATGGTCCCAAAAAAGTGTCAAAAATGTCCGATCTGGCAACTTTTGCGCAAACCGATCAATAAACGCTTATTGCGATTTTATTTATCAAAAATATGAGGAAGAATACATATCGACCTAAACTGATGAATACATTTGTTTTTTTATATTTTTTGTTTTATATGTATTATAGCAAAGAAATATAGGGGTTTTTTTTCAAAATTGTCGTTCTTTTTTTGTTTATAGCGCAAAAAATAAAAACCGTAGAGGGGACCAAATACCACCCAAAGAAAGCTCTATTTGTGGGGAAAAAAAGGACGTCAATTTTGTTTGGGTACAACGTCGCATGACCACGCAATTGTCAGTTAAACGATGCAGTGCCGAATCGCAAAAAGAGCTCTGGTCAGGAAGATGGTAAATTAGAGTTGCCACCTCATCCCTTTAAACCTGAACACATATGAATTACGCATGTTCTGAGGCTGATTAAGGTGGCAATTAAACTCACTTGGTGCCTCATCTTCATTGAATTAGCCTCAGAACCTGTGCAATCCATATGTGTTTGGGTTTAAAGGGATGAGGTGGTAACCCTAGGGTAAATCCTTCCGGGGCTGAAGTGGATAAAGCTACAAATAGATGTAGATATTTATTAAGATGTTTCACTTTTTGACTCCATGCTGACCATATGCTCCATGCCCTTCAGGCATGACAGTTATGTAGAAACGTGCGTTGGATAGGAGAATTTCAGCAGTGCTACCTCCCCACTGGTTGAATGAGTGACGTCGTTACCAGATATTATTTCATGCCTGAATTTTCTAACCTTTTGTAAGTGTAACTTTTAAATAGCCGTTTATTAAATTTTTTGCGGTTTTACACTATGAACTATGTCTATACATGAACTTCAATCCATGGAGCTCCAGCTAAGATTTTAAAGGGTGTATAGCCTTTTTGAATACCACACCAGAAGCATCCAAGCAGTTGATTACTGCAACACGAGCAGACTAAAGCCTCGCACACACGGTTCGACGGTCGTATACAACAGGTCGTACGAACGACCGCTGTATGCGAAATCGATCGTTAGTACGTGCGATTAGAACAGCCGATGTACGATGGTCGTACAGCAGAAGTTGTATGAGCAAACTAGAAAACTTGGTAGTACCAACAAGCGGTCATACGATCGTTGTATCGTGTGTACAGAGAAATTGGTCCAACAAGTTGTATTGTACAAAACACGCATTACATACACTAATTACATGCACCTGAACTTTCTCTTTATATGTTCATAACACGACACTACGTTCAGCTTGGTCGTACGATCGTGTAGTGCATGTCAGAATGATAGAGACAACAGCCAACATACCATTTGGTGCGTTCGGTCGTACGACCGTCGAACCGTGTGTACGAGGCTTGAGTGTCCAAGGGAGTTATCCAGAGCTGTGGTCTTTTAAATCATCTGAGCCCAAAATCTCCCAGTAATATAGTAGTATATAGTAACAACTAAGGAAGCATCATCCAGCCAAGTTTGTGCAACAGTAAGCCTGGGTTCACACTGGTGCGGGAATGAAATCGGCCGAACTCGCACGATTTCATTCCTGCATGTCAGTCCCGATTTCAGCAGCGATTTCACAGGCATCTGTGTGGGTCGCACCGATTAGGACAAATCGCATGCCAAATCGTGAACTAGAGCTTAGGCAAATTTGATCTCTATAATGGGGTCTACCGCATCTGGTAAGGAGCCACCTTGATTAGATGGAACATCATATTATACAGCATAGAAGATTGCTTATGAAGCCATATTCTGGACATTGTGCATTTGTGTTTTCTTGGTTTATTGTTTATTGGGGAGATCGATACATAACAGGGGCGTAACTACAGGGGTTGCAATTGCAATATAATAAATGTTTGCTTTTGGGTTCAATATGCTTTAACCACTTGCCCTCTGGAAGATTTTACCCCCTTCATGACCAGGCCATTTTTTGCTATTCGCCACTGCGCTATTTTAACTGACAATTGTGCAGTCATGCAACACTGTACCCAAACAAAATGTATATTATTTTTTTCACACAAATAGAGCTTTCTTTTGGTGGTATTTAATCACCACTGGGTTTTTTATTTTTTGTGATATGAACGAAAAATACAGGCAATTTTGAAAAAAAAAAAATCCCCCCCCCTCATTTTCAGCTACTTGAGAGAGATGATTGTCTCCGCCTTCTACAGGAAACACAAATCAGACACAATTTAACCACTTAAGGACCGGAAGGATTTCCAGCTTTAGGACCGGAGCCCTTTTTGCGATTCGGCGCTGCGTCGCTTTAACTGACAATTGCGCGGTCGTGCGGCGTTGTACCCAAACGAAATTGGCATCCTTTTTTTCCCACAAATAGAGCTTTCTTTTGGTGGTATTTGATCACCTCTGCGTCATTTCTGATCACCGCTATAAACAAAAGAAGAGCGACAATTTTGCAAAAAAACCCAAATTTCTTACTTTTTGCTAAAATACAAATCCAAAAAAAAAATATAAAAAAACATTTTTTTTCACCGTTTTTGGCCGATTTATATTCTTCCTCATATTTGCGATAAAAAAAATCGCAATCGGCGTTTATTGATTGGTTTGCGCAAAAGTGGCCGCGTTTACGGATGATGAGAATTCATTTTTGGGGTTTTTATTTTTTTTTTATTTTTTACTAAAAATGGCGGCGATCTGCGATTTTTAGCGGTACTGCGA
>BLSH010416267.1:1877768-1893463 GCA_018402905.1 Glandirana rugosa | reverse complement strand
GAGGGAGAGAAGACCGGTGGTCGACAGTATCAAAGGCAGCCGAAAGGTCCAGGAGCAGGAGTACAAAATAGTGTCCATTGGTTTTAGCGGTTAGTAGGTCATTTGTGAGTTTAAGAAGGGCAGTTTCCGTGGAGTGTTGAGGACGGAATCCAGATTGGAGGGGGTCAAGAAGATTATTCTTAACAAGGTGGTCACTCAGTTGGTTGTAGACCAGGCGTTCGAGGAGTTTGGAGGAAAATGGGAGCAAGGAGATAGGGCTTAGATTGTTAAGATCGGTAGGGTCCAGGGATGGCTTTTTGAGTATGGGGGTGACCAATGCATGTTTTAGAGCATTGGGGAAGATGCCAGAAGAGAGGGAGAGATTGAAGATGTGAGTTAGAGAGTGCAGGATAGAGTCAGAGGGTGAGCGTAGTATTTTAGAGGGAATAGGGTCCAATGGACAGGTGGGCATTAGAAAGGAGTTTAGCAACTTCGTTTATAGTAGCAGGTTTGAATAAGGATAGTGTCGATTGTGCTTGTTGACATGGAGTGTTAACTGGAGAAGATGCCTGTAGAGTGGAGATTTCATCGCGAATTGTATCAATCTTGCTTTTGAAGTGGTTAGCAACCTCCTGGGCAGTGAGTGTGTTAGTGGGCGGAAGTGGGGGGGGGGGGACGCAGTAGGGAGTTGAAGGTAGAGAAGAGTTGAAGGGAACTGTATGAGAAGGTGTTAATAAGAGTGGTAAAATAGGTCTGCTTGGCAGTGTGGAGGCCAGAATTGTATTTATGGAGGGCAGATTTGTATTGGTTGAAGTCTTTGAGAGACTTTGTTTTGTGCCACCGACACTCAAGGGCGTGGCTACGCTTTTTGAGGTTTCTGGTGTCGTCTGTTTGCCAGGGTTGTAGGGGTCGAGGTCTGATTTTGTGTGTGGTAAGGGGAGCTAGCTTGTCCAGGGTGGAGGACAGGGATTTATTGTAGATGGTAGTGTTATAAACAGGTATGTCATTCTTTGCAAGTGTGACCTACCCCTGCTCTTTTCCATTTACTTCAGTAAATAAGGGTCACTGCCTAGTCCGAATTTTGTCTGTTCAAAAGCATCAGGTGGGCAGACATGCTTTCAGCTTTGCCATCTAGTGATGAACTTATTATGCTATTACCAACAACTCAATATGAACAAGGTACCGTTACGCTATGGCGGTATTAATTTCCAAAGTAAAACATGCAAATCACTCATTGTGTTCAAATAAAGAACTTTCAGTATATCAGAGAGCTTATGAAGGAAGAAGGTCAGATTATGACTCACCGAACATAAGCTTGAAATGCCCAACCAGTTTAATGTCAGACACTTCATGCAGTGCTAAAAAGCTAATGTAATGTGACCTGTTAACCACTTTACAATATACCAGGTCCCCTTGATAGAAAGCACATGTGAAAAATACATGAGCAGCATATACTTTGTATCTGTGATTTGTATTCTGTAGCAGAGATATTTGTCTGACTAGGATAGGATTATAAGTATAACATAAGATGGGGATGTAGATAATGAACAGGACTATCTACAGTAGCGCTGGTGTTTTGGATTTATCTTTTATCAGAAAAACCTCCTGCCTAGGATTTTATTTATTTATTTTATTTATTTATTTCAGGTACTTATATAGAGCTGTCAATTTACGCAGCACTTTACATATACATTGTACATTCATATCAGTCCCTACCCTCAAGGAGGTTACAATTTTATGGTTTCCCCTGTGTTTGTATGCAGGGCCAGACTTCTGCATAGCCAACACTGACCATGCTCTAGGGTAGCAGAACTTCCAGAGTAATCAGGGCAGGTCGTTGTTGTAGTACCAGTACAGTTTTCTGCAATATTACAGATTGTATAATATACTGCATAACTGAGGTACTTGCAGAAGACCTAGGCTTAATTGCCCCTGACCTTATAACCCCCCAATAAAACACATCCCCATCTTAAAATAACCAGACAAAAAACTCTCCATTGTAGAGTAAAAAATGGCCATAGAAGCCCATTATTTAATATAACGAACACAGTGAAATACAATTTTGGAAAATAAGCAATCAATGCATACAATATATTCAATGTACTAACAGAACAGTAATTTGTTCCTATCCAGACCCAAAGTCTTTGAAGGCACTGACCATTCCAACAAAACCTGACTGTATGAGAAGGCCCCCAGCTGCTACTACACTGCCTCAGGGACAATGTACCATGGGCATAGCATAAGGGGTTGCAGGGGTCACAATCGCAACCCCGCCCATAACTCCAGGGGGCCCCTGCAGCCTCCCTGTCATATATCATATCCTCCACAAAGTCCAGGTCCGATCTGCCCTAGGGCCCCACAGCCACACTCCAGTATCGGGCTTCCACTTTGCCTTCCCCAGTCCACACCCCTCCATTCTCATTGGCTGGGGAGAAGCTGTGAGCCATTTACTGAATAAAGAGGAGCATGAGGTGAGAAAAGCCCAGGCTGGGGAAGCGTCTGTACTGTGTGCTGACAACATGGATTGGCAACCGAGCTCATCGAGGCAAGAGGAGGAAAGTGCCATCCTGTAGCCATGATGGGACCGATGTCACCGGTGAGGTAAGACACCGATCAGTGTCTCCTAGTCACCAGCTGGCATTCTCTGTACCCCCCAGGGATGTCCACTTGCCCCACTTCCCTGACAATGGGGTAAAGACACACACCTCCGGGAGGTGACTTTCCCCCAACACCTGCCAACACTGACAGAGAAAACTTCAGAAATTGCTAAAAAAAAGTCCCTTAACACCTCCTGAGGGGCTGCTGGCTCCAGATATTCTGTCACATGGCTTTGCCCCCCCAGATCTAAGTTGTGCCCCACCCCCAAAGCCCCCAGACCACCCCCTCCACCCTGGTTGCTATGCCCGGCTGCTGAGCTCCTTTCCCATTACAGCACTCTATACAGCTCCTCCTCCGCAGGGCTGAAATCACATTCCTTTACAACACAGCCAGTCAGCCATGATCTGCACAGGGTGTATCGGCCTACCGCAATTACACTGCCGTTCCAACCAGAGAATTTCACAGGTCAGGATGGCAACATAAAAGCCAGATACACCCTGTGAAGGCTGACAGACTGTGTGTAAAGGAATGTGATTTCAGCCCTGTGTAGTGTGAGGGGGAGGAGCTGTATACAGTGCTGGGATGGGAAAGGAGCTCTGCCAAGTGACCTGCCAGAGGTCCCTGTCCTCTAATTCTCTTGTGGTGATCCCTGTCCTCTGATTCTCCAATGGTGATCCCTGTCCTCTGATTTTCCAGTGGTATTCCCTGTCCTCTGATTCTCCAGTGTTGATCCCTGTCCTCTGACGTAAGGAGGAACTCTGGGAACTCAAAACTCTTAAGCCACTTTGAGTATCTTGGCGTGCAGTGGGTGTTTCTGCACGCACGGTGGAAGTGGTGGGTAGTAGTGGGGGGGGGGGGGCAGGTCAACTTTTGCATTGGGGCCCACAAGCTTCAAGCTATGCCTGTATGTACTCCTAAATAACACCTAATGAAGACAATGTTACCAATGTAACCTTATTGTTGGGAATGGATACCCATACCTATGATGGATCCAACTCATATTCCTCCAAAATGTTACTACAACGCCACCTTCAAAGATCCATAGTCCCCTGCCCGCTGCCATGACACGGGAACAAAAAAACAGTAGTCTGAAATACTGTAATAAAACAAAATTACACACAAAATACCAGGGAAGTTCAAAAACAAAAAGGCACAAAGAAACCAAGCAATCCCTAAAACAATAAGCCTTGGGGTGGGAGGGAGTGAAAAACATCTCCTGTGCTAGCAAAGCTCCGACTAAAGCCAACAAAGTTCTGCTCCCTCTCCTCCCACTGTGGACCGCCCCTTTATTCCTCCACCCTACAATCATGATAAGCAAAATTCTTTGTTCAAAAATAAACACCCCATCCTCTGCACAACTATGCCTCTTCTGCACGCCCCAGTCATACCGGCTCTCCTCTTAGCTTCGCTCAGTTCCAGGCCATATACAAACGTACAATTCCCCCACTGTAGGGTCTTACCCTTATAACTGAACCAGGAGATCGCCAATCACTTCAAACAGAAGATTTAAACAATTTGTGAGGAGATCTCTGCTGTTCAGATACCCTCCACACTTTACACTTCATGCCCACAGGTACAATCATTACTTCAATCTTTCATCCCCACCACTATAGATGAGGTTGCTAAACTACTTGCTAACATCCATCTTACCACCTGCCCTCTGGATCCAGTTCCCTCACAAATGCTAAGTTCACCCTCTGGCTCTATTCTACACTCTCTAACCCACATCTTCAATCTCTCTCTTGCTTCTGGCATCTTCCCTAACTCTCTAAAACATGCACTAGTCAGCCCCATACTTAAAAAGCCCTCACTGGACCCATCCAATCTTAAGAGCCTACGTCCCATCTCCTTGCTCCCCTTTTTATCCAGACTCCTTGAACGTCTGGTGTACAACCGAATGAGCGAACACCTTGCTGATAATAGCCTTCTTGATCCCCTTCAGTCTGGATTTCGTCTTCAACACTCCACAGAAACTGCTCTCCTAAAACTAACAAACGATCTACTAATGGCTAAAACCAATGGACACTATTCTGTACTCCTACTCCTGGACCTCTCTTCTGCCTTTGATATGGTTGACCATCCCCCTCCTACTCAAAAAACTCCACGCCTTTTGTCTTTGTGACTGTACTCTTTGCAGGTTCTCTTCCTACTTATGCAACCGCACCTTTAGAGTTACTTACAATTCTACTTCCTCCTCTCCTCTTCCTTTCTCTGTTCGGGCCCCGCAAGGTTCTGTTCTTGGACCTCTCCTATTTTGAATCTACACCTTCGCCTGGGTCAGCTGATAGCCACCCATGGCTTCCAAGACCACCTCTACGCTGACTACACCCAACTCTATTTCTCTACCCCTCAGCTCACTCCCTCTGTCTCCTCAACTATGACTAATTTACTAACAGATATATCAGTCTGGATGTTACACCACTTCTTCAAACTCAATATTTCCAAAACCAAACTTATAATTTTTCCTCCTCCATGTGTCCCTTCCTTTGATCTCTCTGTTAATTTGATGGCACAACTATAAGCCCAACCCCAAATGCCATGGTCCTAGGTGTAGTCCTGGACTCTGAACTCTCCTTTAAGCCCCATGTCCAATGACTGTCCAAATCTTGCCACCTCAACCTCCGCAGCATCTCCAAAATACACCCCTTTCTAGACAATGACACAACAAAACTAAATTCACTTCCTGGTGATCTCTTGCCTCGACTACTGTAACTCCCATCTAATTGGCTTACCTCTACACAGTCTATCCCCCCTTCAATCCATCATAAATGCTGCTTCCAGACTCATCCACCTTACCAATCACTCTATGTCTGCTACTCCTCTCTGTCAGTCCCTCTACTGGCTTCCGCTCACCCAACAAATGAAATTCAAAATACTAACAACTACTTACAAAGCCATCCACAACTTAGCCCCCAGCTACATAACTAGCCTAGTCTCTAAATACTAACCTAATTGTTCTCTTCATTCTTCTCAAGACCTCTGACTCTCTAGCTCCTTCGTCACCTCCTCCTAGGCTCGCCTCCAGGACTTTTCCAGAGCCTCTCCAATCCTATGGAATGCCTAAACTAATCTGTCTGATTATCCCCTACTCTATTAGACGATCTCTGAAAACCCTTCTCTTCAGAGAAGCCTATCCTACCCACACCTAACAGCTGTATTTTCATTTTCTCCATCAGCTCATTCCCCACAGTTATTACCTTTTGCTCCACTTGACCCTCTCTTCTAAATTGTAAGCTCTAACGAGCAGGGCCCTCTGGTTCCTCCTGTATTGTTTTGTATTGTAACTGTACTGTCTGCCCCCATGTTGTACAGTGCTGCGCCAACTGTTGACACTATATAAATCCTGTATAATAATAATAACTAGCATACCTCCCAACAATCCCAGATTTGGAGAGACTGTCCCTATATTAAAAGCAAATTCCTCTGTCCTTCGTTACACTTGAAATGTCCCTCCTCCTGGTTTGAGGCATAAATCTCTACAAAAAATATACTATTGGGGTATATTTCTAAAAAAATTTGCAGAGCTATTCATCCTGCAAAACTGCACACACATTTAGTCTGTGTAAATGGGGAGAAAACTGAATGTTATTAAACTATTTTCTCTGCAGGTCAAATGTTACCTATTCATACAGAGTATCATGAATCAGGGAAAATACAGCATTATGGCTACTATATGGAGCTGGCGAACATAGTAAATAAGTATTTGTTTATTTGATTGTCAGCTTCATCTTTTCTGATTCTCTCAGAATCTGAATATTTTTTTTGAATAATAACATTTGACTTGTAGAGAAAATAGTCTAATAATTTGTGATGGAAAATGTACATGCAAAATATATATAAAAAATTAAATACATCTCTATGTACTTGCTAAACATGTTAGACTGTCCTAAACCTCTCATACAACCCTGAAATGAATGAATATTGTTATTATGGGTATTAAAGAAAAAAGAAATGGGAGGAATGAATGAGTGTATGACCGGCTTGGTCCAATTCACAATTATTACAAAAAAGAACCAAAGCTCTGGTGCCTAGAGAGGACACCCCTGAAGGATTGATGCGGACACAACCGGTTTTAGTATACAAAAGTATAAACATTTTATTACAGAATAAAAAAATGTATATAAACACAATGAAAAAATTGAAATGATAATAGTAGCAAAAGGGCCTATTGGCCATGACCTCCCCTTTTTCGATCTGGATAGCATCTGTTGATGAGGATGGTCCTTGTGCCACCAGTTTGTCTAATGTTTTTATAGATCTGTAAGTATAATTATGCAGTTCTCCTGAAATGTACCCCCTGAACATGTGATAGTTAGTTACTATGATGTTAATTAAAATGTATTTTATTATTGAAGTAATTATATGTTCTTATATTATAGAGCATGATACCCAAACAAACTCATGTAACTCTGAAGGACTCAAAGTGGTCCGAAACATGTTAGGTTTGCACGTTTGGAAAACCAATGACCAGTCCCACTACCCTTTGATTGCGGACGGCCACGGAATTGCAACGTGCATGTTGGGTGGCACATACGGTCATGGCCAATAGGCCCTTTTGCTACTATTATCATTTCAACGCTTTCATTGTGCTTATGTACATTTTTTAATTTTGTAATAAAATGTTTATACTTTTTTATACTAAAACCGGTTGTGTCCACATCAATCCTTGAGGGGTTACTTGGTATCCTCTCTAGGCACCAGAGCTTTGGTTCTTTTATGTTATTATGGGTCGTTATGTGTGCTTTTAACCAATATGCCTTGTCTATTTGTCTAGCCATCAGTCGTAGATGTACTAATACAGGGCAGACAAACTTTCTCCTTCAGCCTCTCTTTGTGTGGCTATATCATTCAATCTTGCTATACTGTGATACTAAGTTTAGTGAATTGAAAATAATATTCCATTGGGAAAGTATTTCCCCTCATGTTTCCAAAATCCAGAGGAATAATGGTTGTATGTTTCTTGTAAAGTGCCACAGGATTGTTCACCATTACTATACATAAATGAATGCAAATTAAAATACACGTGGCCACCTTGGCAGAACTCTTAAGCAGGGTTTTTTGTTTATTTAATTTTTTTTCCGCAAGTAAATGCATTTTAAATGAATCTGCCTGATCTGACATGATGATTGAATTACATGGCCTGATGTGAAGTATCACAAGTCACGTAGGTACACTGGAGAAGGAAGGAGCATGGTAAGGTGCATTCTGCCTACAGAACGATCTGTATAGTTTATCTCCAACGTTTAGAGCTTACCATTACAATCTGATTGTTCTCTCTTTAGCCTTTTACCATCGCCTTTCGGTTTACCAAAGCTATGCAATATTTGGTCTTGCTGAAACAATCCGATCCATTTTTTAGTCAGACCCTTGTCCTATATAGTTTATGGTAGATCGGAAGGAGAATGTATAAATTGTAACATGTATTGTGAGCTATAAAGTACAATACAGTACAGTAGAGTCTATAGTACTGGAGAAATACTGAACAAGATTACACCTGCATTATGCCCCCTCTGCTGGCAGATATGTAACAGCATTACTTTTGCCTTTTGTCTGTCTTTCCTCTTGACAGACATACAGTATACAGTAGTATTCAGGACTGACATTTCGCTAAACTGAAGTATGAATGTATTTAGCATATTTTACAATCCATTACGGACATCTATTGGGCATATGTAGGGTCAAAATAATGCACACAGGGCACAACTATAGTGGTTTAAATAGAGAAGAATTGTTTATATCAGTGGTGGTCAACTTTCTCGATGGGGGGGGGGGGCCTCAAGTGCCACCCCCGACATCACCAAAGGGCCACACATAAAATTCAGTGAATATTCATTATAGACAGCAGACACACAACAGGATATAGTCAAAGACTGTGGGTATGATACAAGAGATGGTCAGAGACTGTGGTCATGACACAGTGGACATGACATGTTTCAAGAGATAGTCATAGACCAGAGAAATATCACACTAGGCTTCTAGAAATCACAGCTATAAGAGGGCAATAGGGAAACAGTGTCTGCAGTGGCCCGGAGGGCTGCACAGAAAGTACCAAACGGTTGCATGAGGCCCCTGGGCTTCAGGTTGAGAACCAAGGATTTAAATGATGCCCATGCAAAACTTCAGTGTCCATTAGAAATTTTGGCATTTGACAATAGAAAGGCGGGGAGGAGCCTAGCACAAGGAATAAGTGGGGTTTCATCTTGACTTGAGAGATGTCAAGGTTTCACATACATCTTGAATTTAGGATTGAAGGGATTCCACAGGGACACATGAATTCATTTAAAGACCTGAACAGTTAAATAAGCAGTTAAATAAAACTTACATTTTACCAGAACCCTTCAAAATTAATTCATCTGCAATTGTTGGGGCAAGGGGGCATACCCCTGATTAAAAGTTTGCAGTAATAGGACAAACAAGAACGACAGCAGCTTGACAAAACGCTCTTTAGGTCACTCAGGCTTTGGGTTCCCCCTTATGACAGTTTGTCCAATCACAATATAAGATACAACCTTTTCTATTCTGATTAGAATAAGGAATTTTATGGAACTAAACCCATCGATTTAACAGCTTCAAAATACAGGAATGTAACTGTCCCATTTGCTTGTGTTCTCAAGCAAACTGTCAAAACATCAAATGGCTGGCGTCATAACGGATCACATATGCAGCATCATTGAAACTGTAGATCAAATGGTGGCTAACATGGCAGCTTCCTTGGCTGAAAACAATAATAGAATTTAGTGCCGCTTTAAAGAGGTTGTATCTCCATTTTAGTGATTTTTACTTACAGGTAAGCCTGTAATAAGGCTTAGCTGTAGGTGAAATTAATATTTTCACCTTGCATTCTGCCACTAACGCCTTGCATCTCCGGCCACTTACGAACCTGGAAGGAACTCCCAAGGGAAGATGCCAGCTCCCTCTGTGGGGACCGAGCAGCCTTGCGGGATCTTCCTTCTGAGGTAAGTATATCATAATGAGCTAGTATGCAGCACCTTTGCCTTACAGGTGTTTTTATTTTTATTTTATTTTTTTGTGGGGATACAACCATTTTAAGAATCCTAACAGGTTTTTTTTTCTTGTCCATCTCATGTCAAGGAGGTTTTCGTATACTAAACAATAAGTGCTTTTTCTAGTAATAAATTGATCTGAGTGCAATTTATACTTTGCCTGCTAGATATGGTTCAGATGTGCACTGGAAGCCTTTGGTTGGCATGAAGTGAGTCTGGGATTCTGGTTTGTCCATGCACCTTAAATAAGCAAGGGGCTACCTGCTCTCTCCTTACTCACTGCTATATATGTCCTAAGCTGTGAGCTCAGACTGGAGTTAGGGACAATTCGTTTCCGACAAGGCATGGCTTGGCAGTGTGGTTTACATAGGTTTATAAATGTATGGAGCAAAATCCTTTTAAGGCAAATTATTGGGACTGTTTATATTTTGTGTTTTGCTGCCTAACTGGTACGCATGCTGGGAAATTGTTAGTATTGTAGTGTGGATTCAGTTCTGGTGACCTGAGGGTCCCCAAGGAATTCCCTTAACCACTTGTGGACCGCCCACCATAGATATACTGTGACAAGGTGGTTGCTCTGCACCAAATCATGTACCTTGTATGTGACCTGACACTTCTAGGTCTGGGACATGCACATGTGCCGCAGGCGGCCCTCTCCCACTGTGATCATGCACAGTGGGAGCCCAGCGGTGGGTACTATGGACTCGATGTCCGTCGGCACCTGCCAATTTTTCAGTATACAGGCAGAATGGCGATCTGCCTATGTAAACAAGGCAAATCGCCGTTCTGTCAGTAGGGAAGGCATTGATCCTTTGTTCCTGCAAAGCAGGGACATGGATCTATGCCTTCTCTTAGTAAAAGCACCTCCCCCACAATACACAAGCACTGGCTGGAACACATTTAACCCTTTAATTGCCCATGATGTTAACCTTTTCCCAGCCAGTGTCATTAGTACAGTGAAAGTGCGTATTTTTAGCACTGATCACTGTATTAGTGTCACTGGTCCCCAAAAAGTGTCAAAAGTGTCAGTTAGTGTCCAATTTGTCCCCCTCAATATCGCAGTCCCACTATAAGTCACTGATCGCCGCCATTACTAGTAAAAAAATAAATAAAAATATCCCATAATTTGTAGAAGCTATAACGTTTGCACAAACCAATCAATATATGCTTATTGGGATTTTTTTTTACCAAAAATATGTAGCAGGATACATATTTGCCTAAATTGAAAAAAAAAATGATTTAATTCATTTTTTTTATTGGATGTATTTTATAGCACTAAATCTTCTGGAGGGTAAGTGGTTAATCTTAATTTGCAGGGATTTCCTCTCATTTCCTGTTTTGGCCATGGGACAGGAAGTGAAACGAAATATTCTTAATGTGACACAGATGTCAAATAAACACTGACAGGGGATATAACTCCCTTACTCTATCCAAATTGTATCTGAAAATTGTATCAAATACTTACCATAATTTTCCTTTCCTGATACCAATCCATGGCAGCATACCAGTGCATAATATAAATAAAGTGGTAGTTAGGCCCCACTCCATTCTTTGTAATTAGCTACATACTAAAATGTACAAGGGTGGGTCCGTATGCTGCTATGGATTGGCATAAGGAAAGGAAAATTACGGTAAGTATTTGATACAATTTTCCGTTTTCCTGATGCCAACATGGCAGCATACCAGTGATAAATAACTAGCAGACAGGGTGGGTTCTACTTGTCAAATCATTTTTTTAATTAGAATGGGACAGAAGACTGAACAGTCCTTCCTCCAAAGTCCACTAATGGCAAGGCACCCGGATCTACTCTAAAGTTTGAAAAGGTATGCTGGAGTGACCATGATACTTCCCTGCAGATGGATTCCATAGATGCTTTTGAATGGGCTGCCCATGAGGCCAAAACCGCTCTGGGAGAGTATGCATCCACTGCTGAAGGAGGCTCACGACCCCTCACAATAAATGCACGACCAAGCCTGCTGGAGTCCAGGAGGTAGCCTTTTTTCCCTGATGAATTCCAGCTGGAATGATGAAACGCTTATTACATGATCTGAAAAGAGAAATTGTGGATAGGACCTTCTTTCAAGTTCTGGACACTTCCAATTTGTGTGACCTTCTTGTGTGATCCTCTGGAAAGTTAGGCAATGCCCAGATGACTAAATTGCAATTAGTATCTGCGCTCCCAATAGTAAAACAATAGGATACAACCAAGTGAGCTGAAATACACCACAAGCTGCTAAGCATATAATGGATACACGCCAAAAGTTAAAATTGAATAATATTATGGAGCGCTTGTAAATAAATTCATAATAAATGCAATAAATAAATTAATTGATTTAAATGAATTGAAAGTTCATATAGAGTTCATTATGCACATTTATCCTTATGCATGCATGGTGGGCTCCCAAAGCGGAATTCAGAGATTAAAAGTAAGGTCCCAATTCACCAATAGATAGTTTGTGTGTTTTAAGGAAAGTTGAGACACCTCTGTGTACACACACCTCCCTTACCAGATATTGTGTAGTCTCATGTAGATGTCCTACGTTCAGTGATTTGGGTATGTAGCAATCGGTTCCCAGGGTACTGATATGCATTCACTTTATCCTCAGTGTGAGTGATTAACCATTCATTGCCCAGAAAAGAATGAGATAGTGTAAAATCTTACAATCAATGGATTGTGTTGCTAATGGTATTGCACTTACATGCAGTAAGATATTGTATATCTTATAATGGCCGTCTGCCAACCCTTCCGCCCTTCCGAATGGGTCCCTCTTTGTGTGTATATGAACTCCGATTTCACTTCTGATATACACTTATGGTATACCATATCATCCGTCATACAAGGAAAGACATACGAACTTCCATAGTGTAAAAATAGTGCCCCTGACGACGTCATCTATGACGAAACTGGTAGGGCGGAACCGCACGCACTCGACACTCACGCCTACCAGCTGGATACGATACCTAACAACAGAGGGACTAGAGATGCAGCAGCAGCAGACGGCTGATACATGTCAGACTTTTTTTAACAAATGTGAGAGTAAAGTTTTTTATATATTAAAGTATCTTTGATGGTTTTACACTATGGAAGTTCGTATGTCTTTCCATGTATGACGGATGATATGGTATATATTGAGAGTGTAACAGTGGAGCAGAACCCGGCACTTACACAGAGTGATCCAGCATAGAGTGGTCGGCACGCACTGTGTATTAGAAGTGAAATCGGAGTTCGTATACACACAAAGAGGGACCCATTCGTAAGGGCGGAAGGGTTGGCAAACGGCCATTATAAGATATACAATATCTTACTGCATGTAAGTGCAATACCATTAGCAATACAATCCACTGGTTGTAAGATTTTACACTATGGCTATCTCATTCTTTTCTGGGCACTGAATGGTTAATCACTCACACTGAGGATAAAGTGAATGCACCCTGGGAACGGATGCTACATACCCAAATCACTGAACGTAGGACATTTACATAAGACTACACAATATCTGGTTCGGGACGTGTGTACACAGAGGTGTCTCAACTTTCCTTAAAACGCACAAACTATCTATTGGTGAATTGGGACCTTACTTTTAATCTCTGAATTCCGCTTTGGGAGCCCACCATGCATGCATAAGGATAAATGTGCATAATGAACTCTATATGAACTTTCAATTCATTTAAATCAATTAATTAATTTATTGCATTTATTATGAGTTTATTTACAAGCGCTCCATAATATTAATCAATGCCCAGATGACTGTTAGATGGAGGGCTGTCGCTATCTTTGATACAAGATGATCTACAGGATGCCACTCTACTCCTTCTGGAAAGAAAACAATATCTTTTTCTGTGGCTCGAAGAGCTTGAATCTCAGACAGCCTTCTGCTTGAAATTCTTGCAATAGATACTGCTTAGTAGGTAATGTCCCAAACCAAACACTGCTCTGTTGGAGTAAACGGTCGAACTGATATGACATCCAGCAACACCAATAGATTTCACTGGGAAAGATTCTCTTTTGCGGTGGTCGAATCCTCCTGACTGTCTTTAAAATTTGTGCAAACGAAAGGATTTTCTTCCCATTTAAGCCTTGTTATTGCTGACATAGTCAACACTTGCAATCTCAAAGAATATAGGCTAAGGCTCATGTCTTGCAAGTAATCTGGCCTACAAGAAGTCCAGAACAGCTGTCACTGGAGGTGCAGTAGTATCAATATCTCGCCCTGCTGAGAAATAACGCAAATTTGTTTCAGATTTTGACATAGATGTTGTTAGTAAAGTGCCTTCTCACACTCCACAAGGTAGAGATCATCCTTGAGCAAGCTAGGTTCTCAAGCTTCCCCTTCCAGTCATCATGTTTGCAGCCGCGGTCTGCGTATGTGCGAAGGGAAATCGGCTTCTGTCTCATGAGATGTATGGCCAGGAAAACTCAAGGCCCCTCATGGTCAAAATGGAGCAATTGTTATGACTACCATGTTCACTCCTGGCAGTCTCAAGAGGATTCTCATTACGAGAAATATTGGAGAAAATATATAGGCTAGATTGCAGACCCATGAAGAAAATCAGAGCATTGGTCCCTTCTGCCTTGGGGTGCGGAAACGAGTCAGACATCTTCCTAAGTTTGTAATTGCTGTGAGAAGCAATGTAGTCTGTCTGTGGTTGGCCCCACCTTTGGACCAGCTCAGAGAAGACCTGCGGTGTAGAGCCCACTCGTGCTTTGGAAAGTTTGCATGATGGTCAGTCTGTCTGTGTGTTCAAGTCCCCCAGGAGCTAAACTGCTTTCAGAATTTGTAGGTGATTCTCTGCCCCAGACAGTATGGGGTTTACCTCTCTCAATAGCATATTGCTGCAAGTTTCTCCCTGGTGCTGAATATAGGCAACTGCTGCCATGTTGTTCAACTGCAGAACTGACAGTTCCTCGTAGTGCGCCTTCCAGACTATCTTTGCTGAGATGAATAGTAATTGTGATCCAGTCTAACGGCTTTAACGGGGCGTGGCTTCACCAGATTCTCCCTCTTCAGTCACCACCGGAGACTCCTACTCATACTTAGTGACTTAGTTGTTAACTGTGCCAGACTTTGTTTCCTCTATTGCGCTAAAAATCCCATCTTAAATTGTTGAAGATGCCAGAGCGCCCAAGGGATTATTGGCATGACGATATTGTGCTCCAAGTATTGAGGCACTAAGAAACAATCACACAAGTGGAGATTACTATCCTCAGCATTTCTTCTTTGACTGTCCCTGTTTTCTCTGGTGGAAGCCGAACAGAGGAGTTGGCAGAGTTTCTTCCGGCATACTAATTGTTAAGTTGGAGACAGTTAATAAACCAGCCATATCCCCGCAGGGTTTTTATGAGAATCTCTTGGTGCGTCAGAAATAGTTTCAGACCTCTGGATAGAAGAGTAATGTTGTCCAAGTAGTGGCGCACCCAGAGAGCTTATTCTCTGAGTGGAGCTAATACTGCACTGAGAACTTTTGTGAACAGTCTTGGAGACTTGCATAGGCCAAAAATCAGACTGTTAAACTGGAGATGCGTCTAGCCGATCGCAAAACTTATCAATTATGGAAAGAAAGAAACATTTCCGATCGCAAAACTTACCAATAGTGTTGAGCGAACCCGGACTGTAACGTTCGGGTCCGTACCGAACTTTCGGGTGTCCGTGGCACGGACCCGGACCCGGACATTTCAAAAATCGTTCGGGTTCTTTATCGTCTTGGGGCCTGGCTTGGGCTTGCTAAAAACTTTACAGGCCCAGGCCCAGGCACGGTGCCTGTGGGCTTTCAAGCCATGCCTGGGCTTGCAATGTCAGGCCCAAGCGAGTTGTGATAACCATTCAAAACGCTAGCCTTTACAAAGAAAGAAAGGTATTAACTATTCAAAACGCTAGCCGATCTGCGTAGAGGTCAAATTGTCAGACTAAAAACCGGATACGTTCAGAGGTTCTGACAAGTGTTTTCAAGAGTCACGTCATAATCGAGGTGAGTCTCTTATTCGAGAGACCCACGCGGTGATGAACCTGTTGTAATGAGAAGATAGGTCTCCAGACTTTGATAAAGACTGCGTGGTTCTCTAAGAGTATTTTTGGGACGCCCCTATACCGACCAAATAATTGACAGAGGTTGAA
>BLSH010416267.1:1862583-1875410 GCA_018402905.1 Glandirana rugosa | reverse complement strand
GCACAACCTTTTTTTTTTTTTTTTTTTTTTATAACAGAAAAGTAATGGACTCTATCTTGAAGATCTCTAAGAGGATAAAAAAGTTCAACCTCTTCAGATCTACAAGTGGACACTAGCCACCATCTCTTGTAAACTACATACAGGGTTGAGTTGAAGCCTGTATACTTTTTTTATGAATGGAACCGGGACCAAAGCCCCCCTGGGTCTGATGTGTATGTATGTATTATAGCAGCCCATATGCTTCTGTGGCAAATCTGGCAGTTTTTGTGGGAGAGCAATGGTCTGGAGGAGGAGCAGTGAGGAATCTCCCAAAATGACCATGAGTGCCTGACTCCTTCACCCAAGAATCTGCTCCACTTGCTGTCCAGATATCCATAAGGCGCACCAACCTAGCTCTTACCTCAAGAGTTTGGCCTGCGCTCGTCCAAAGGGCTTAGTGATTTTTTTCTGATTATGGTTAAGGTTGCTCCTAGAGGAATGGACCCTTCTGGGAGGAGGAACATTCTTTATCCCTTTTCCTTCCCATCTTGCGGGAGCAGGGCGGACTTTCTGTTACTGCTGGTATGGCTGTGTTAAGTTTCCTAACAAAACAGACATTTCCTGTTATAAGGTATCTTACACCAATTTTGCTTGAGGAAACAAACGCAGCCCAAGGTTTAACACATTGCATCTGCTGTAGGCAGGGGTTAAAGTGATGCTACATCTCTAACAAGGATAAAAACTTGTATAGACAATTAAAGGAAAATCTCTCTCCGGTCTTTGCCATTTTGAAGAAAGGGTGAATATGACTTTTACCCATATAATTGACCTGCTTGATTGCCTGGATACATAGTTCAAAGGAGAAAAAATAGAAACCAAGGCCTTCCTCTGATGAAGAGTGTGACGAAAGCAGGTATCAGATCACTGCCCTCCTCACTCACAGGACAGAGTACTACTCAAGCTCACGCCGCGCTTGTCACTAATGTAACAATACCACTCTCAGCTGCTTCCAGCACAAAGATTTTCCAGCTTGTAGGATCACCATCTGGGTGCCAGCCGCCTGAGAGCAGTTGTTACCAGGCTACTTCAAGCAATTAACCCTTTCAGTGTCACCACTTCTGGATACCGGCTCGAAGACCCGGATTTTAGCAATACCACTTGTGATTTTAGAATAACTACCTGTAACACCCACTGTCACCACAGACAGGGATATGCAGATGAGTTATCTTAAAACAGTAGCGCCCTTCAAAGGAACGGGTTTGTTATAGCTTGCATTAAGAGCTTTAGGGACAAGATTAACACTTTTCAGAATAAGATTTAATAATGAAAAGGTTAAGTTTAGTGCAGTTAAAATATTTACAGAAAAATGGTGTTACAAAGCAATTAGAGACATAATATACAGCAGCAAAGAGATAAGACAGAATGGAAGGGGAAAAAGTCACTTGCATTTAAATGTCTGTGATCAATCAGAGATTCATTGTTGAGTCCACAGGTTCTCGGATGTTCGTTCTTTGATGGTAAGGTGAGAACTCTCACTGTCCAGTCTATTCCCCTTTTCTCTGATGGCCAAGGGGTGGGGCCATATGCCCCTGACCACTCACATAGGTAAGGAGGGCCTGTGGGCTGCCCAGGGTGGACCGTGGGATAACAACCCTCCGTAATATGCAATTTGCAGTATAAAAATCATATCTCGGGATCGGATCACTGTGCAAACCCAACATTAAGGAATTCAAGCTCAGTATGCACAGTGCATTAAAATAAGCCTAAACACAACAGACTTGTCACTCTCTGTTACCCTGGGAAGAGGAGAAACTAGCAGTGGGTTCCCGTATGATTGAATTCATCGACGTTTGGATTAGTTTTATTCTGTATGAATTTCTGCATTCAAATATATACTTTTAATTAAGATGTCACGTTCCTATCTGCAGTTATGAAATGTGGGTAAAATTCTTACCTTTAAAATTTACTGAAGGTCTTTGGAATGTCACAGCTGCCTGAGGGGAATTTATGGCCCTTTCTTATCTCAGGCATCCTGTGCTGTCTCTTAATAGATCTGATTTATTGATTTATGATCAGGCTTGCCAAAACACCTCCAGACCTGTTGGAACTTGTTATGGGGACCCAGGAATTCCTAAGTGGAGCTGTCATGGTGTACGTGTGACAAAATGGTGCAGGTTTTGTGTGTCCCGCACATCATATCATTACAAAGAGGAGCTACTATTGTCTGCAGGATATCCACTCGCCAGAGTAGTGGAACTAAGTGGACAAACGCCACCTGCCGAGGTGCCAGGATGCTATTCTAGTGACTGGCAACTAGGATGGGTCTACATGTCTGAGATATTCGAAATAATTACAAGATATAATCTCATGCCACCCTCTTCACTAACAATGATATTTGAGTGCTACCAGTCAGGTGCAAACTCCTTAAGGCAGTCTTTACCCACCAGCCTATTGGGCATAGGCACTGCGCCACAGGCCCTGCAGGACTTTTGCTGGGATGGTAGCATTGCTCTAGGAAGAGGTGATAAGATGTCATCCTTTGAACTTTCCCCTTGAATGAGAGCGGCATCTAGGGCTACACTCCTCCAAAGAGCATCTGCCTTCCTTGGCTCATGAACTTTAAGAGCATGAGCATGCGGGGCTAAAAAAATCAAAGCAATCCGCATAAGGAGGCACTCTTTTCCTGAAACTTACCACATGATGGTTTCCCTCCTTTGAATTTGAGGGTCTTTTGCAGAAATGGTGACTGACTCATGGTTTGAACAAAGAGAGTTGGCATGCTGTCAAACTTAGATGACCCCCCCTGGACTTTAAAGGCAGTTATAAGAGTAACACAGTATAGTAGCGTAAAAAATATCATTTTATTTACCAATATCATTTAAAATTGTGTGAACAAGGGGAAGTAGATTTCACACCCTTGTGCACAAATATGTTACAAGACAAATATAAAAGCAATGAGAAAGAGTATTACAAAACAAGGTATATATTAGTATAGATAACAATATAATGACCCTGATGCACTCATGCACTGCCATATGGGTGGTGATGGCAGTGTCGAATGTGCAGCTGGTATCCCAACATGTTTCGGTTTTTTGTATTGTTATATCCTTCTTCAGGGGATATTGTATTGTGGGTCAAAATCGATTCAATTCTAGGATATAACAAAAATATATTTAAGAAATCACATTGTATAATATGCGTAAAGGATATACAATACATGGTGTGTAACGCAGCATGTATATACAATATCAAGGGTTAACATCCACTTACATATATGGCAAGTAGTGTGCACGCATCGGTCCAGTCCAACATGCAACAAATGCAGGCCCCAGGGAGCCGCAGCCGCCATACCACCCGCCAAGGGCCCCAGCAGACACCACCAGCGACTGGGGCAGGCGCAGGCACAAGAGGCGCCCAGTGACTACGTCAGCAAAACAATATACACAAGTTGCTGTAGTCTGCAAATAAGCAAAAAATGTTTGCAAGAAACAATATATATAAGAGAAAAGAGTATAAAAGGTAAAAAAATATGTGCATACCTCAAATGGCTGGTAAATAGCTCAGCTGTGTGCATGGGATTGCCAGTTAACAAACATGTCAAATAGGTAAGCTAGGGTAGCAGGGTAAACCATACCTAAGGAGCATGCAGAGCATGGACGTCTCACAGAGCAATTGGGCGGAAACATCCATGCTCAGCAACGCTGAGTTTAAATAACAAAATCCACTGCGACAGGAGCCAATCCGTCGCACATGGGCGGTGCCAACCATCCGACGTGGTGGGACATAGCCAAAAAGTCCCTCCAAATGCCAGACATCTCCCTCATCTGCCCGGAGGTGGGATGACGTCACGCGTCGCCGCAACGCCAGCGGATGTGTCACTGCTACCATGGAGAGGATAGGTGGGGACCAGAAGGAGCTCCACTCCGTTGGGCATGGGTTACATCGGATGATTGGCACCGCCCCCATGTGCGACAAATGTAGCATAAATAGCATCAGCAGAGGAGTATATACAGCATCACCAAAGGAGTATATACAGCATCACCAGAGGGGTATATACACCATCACCACAGGGGTATATACAGCATCACCAGAAGAGTATATACAGCATCACCAGAGGAATTTATAGAGCATCACCAGAGGAGTATATAGCATCACCGGGGGAGTATATACAGCATCCCCAGAGGAGTATATATAGCATCATCAGAGGGGTATATACAGCATCATCATATGGGCTCGTGGCGCCACGCTCTGCACCACAAGCCACTCTATGTTGAAGCCTATTAAAGCCTACAACTCTAATAAGATGCTTCAAAGAAAGCCCCCGCCGCGGTAATTCATGCGGCTGGCATCCTGTAAGGGGCAGACCGCAATGCATGAATCTATTCACAGCTGGCGAAGACAGAGGGGGCGGCGCCCGTGCGCCCCTAAATGGACGGGCCGCCCCTGACACATATATATATATATATATATATATATATATATATATATATATATACACAGGCATTTTCTTCAATGGTTTGTGGTTGTGCTAGACCAGTAGGAACTAGAATCACTGTTGATGTAAATACAAAAAAGGAGGTGCACGCCTTAGAGGAACAAAACCTGTGATATCAGTAGGTATGTGTAGACCTGGATGGGGTAGTAGGCTGGTGCCTCTCTGGTCAAGATAGGGGGATCACTCACAAGATTAATTCCTAGACATGGTTAGGAGCGCCTTGTAAAAAATAATCAACATCACATATACCCAACACATTTTGGGGAAATGACATGCAAAGAAGAATAAAACTACAATATAAAAAACCCTCTAGAACATATTGATATAAAACATATTGAAGGAAATAAAGATTTAATAAAATTATATATCGTGCCAACTCAGATATATTGGAATTATGGAAATATAAATAAAGTCAGCTTATTTCATATAACAGTTGTAATAGTAGTAATAATGGATACATTTAAATAATATAATTAGTTTCACAGGACAAATCTACTGAATTGCATATATTTGTATAAAGTTTATCCAACTTTATAATCAATTATATACATTTTGTAATCTGGCAATTTTATTATCAAGGTTGCATATTATATAATTACTGTAAAAGATTCACTATAAACTATAACATTTTTATATACCCTATAAATGATACCAAATGTATAAAAAATAAATACATTAGTAAAAAGAGTTAAAAGCAATGAAATACATTCCATAAAGACTGAAACTAAAAAGACAGTAAACTGACCTTGAGCAACAATTTGTAAAGGAATCAGGAAGAAATGCACTTTATAGCCTGAATTAGGGCTGGATTAGTGCTGTGGAGCATAAAGAAATACAGTAAGTGTTAATAATAGTGTTCTAACACTATATCTTCATGCTCCATGGCCCTAATTCAGGCTTTAAAGTCATTTCTTCCCGATTCCCGTTAAAAATACTTGTTCAAGGACAGTTTATCAACATTCTTCTTGTACCCTCTATGGTGATATTTGATTTTGTTCCATAAATTATTTAAAAAAAAACCTTCAAGCGAGATGACCATTTTTTGCTAGGCGCTTCTAACCACATATCAAGAAAAAAAAAAGTATGGCGATAAAAAAGAAAGGGTGTTAAGGCAGTAAAATAAAGTAAAGGAGAAGAAAATAAGTAATGAGCATTGGCGTGTGCACAGGGTGTGCCAGGTGTGCCTGGGCACACCCTAATCATGCTGTACAGGATCCCCCTGCTGCTTGGCTGCAGAAAAAGTGACTGGGGAATCTCTGTCCTCAGTCCCTTTCTCTGTCTCAAAAGTGAGACATCAGGGGTCTGTTTAGACATTTGATATGTTACCAAAAACCCCCAAATGGGGCTCCTAAAAAATGTAAAAAATAATAATAATAAATTATTGTAAAAAGAATAAAACAGTAATAAATAATAACATTGTAAAAAAAGTTATAAAAAAATAATAAAAATAAACTACTGACACCGTCCACTGCTCTACTGACACCAACCCCTACTGACATATATATACAGTATATATATATATATATATATATATATATATATATATATATATAACTATATATATATATATATATATATATATACATATACGCATGCATTTGTGTTTGAGCTTTGATGTGCACACCCTAATGCAATAGGCTGCGCACACCTATGGTAATAAGGCAAAGAAAGAAGGGAAGGAGGGGTGGACGTTAGAGAAGATGACAGAAGGAAGGGTGACTGTAAAAGGTACAAAGTATAAGATGCAGGATAAAAGGTATACATTTAGAATATATCCTACAATATAGTATGGTAGGACTAGAGAGGAAGATTAAATGAATTTTAAACAATAAATAACGAGAAAAAGGGATAGAAAGTCTAGTGACTGTAGGGAAATGGCAATAAGGAAGGAAGAGGAGGAAGGAAAGAAAGACAGCTAGGAAAAAAGGAATGAAAGTGGCAAGAAAGAAAGAAAGAAAGAAAGAAAGAAAGAAAGAAAGAAAGAAAGAAAGAAAGAAAGAAAGAAAGAAAGAAAGAAGGGAGAGAAGGATTATAAGGAGAAAAGGGAAAAGGAAGGAAACAAATTAAAGAAGGAAAGGACAAACTGAAAAGAAAAAAAGAAGAAAAAGTGGGGTGGGTAAAAAGGCATGCAACCAAAAAATGTAAAAAGAATGTAAAAAGGGAGGCAAGGGACACAGGGGTGTGGACGTTTTTTAAAATGACTTGTCCAAGGGACTAAATCGGGATCCCAATCTACTTGTCCTGATAAAACAAAAAACATTTTTTTCCCAGGGTGGAAAATAACATCATATATTTTTTAAAAGCAGGGGCCCTTCAGAATAAATTGGTGGGTGTTGCAATTTTTTGTATTTGCGCAGCTTTTTTAAATGCATTTTTTTTTGGAAAAAAATACACTTTTTTTAATTTTAATGCAAAAAACACAATACATAACCCACTTTTTTGTGTAAAATATTAAAGATGATGTTACGCCAAATAAATAGATACCAAACTCTAAAATTGCGCACCCCCATGCAATGGCAATAAACAGCGTACATTTTACTATCCATAGATGACACACTAAAAGCCTTTACAGTTTACCACTTTAGATTTACACAGGAGTTTTGGTGCTAGAATTACTGGCCATGATCTGATGTTCGCGGTGATACCTCACATGGGAAATCCGTGTTGCAGGGACCAATGCGTGTGTTCACCTTTGCGTGGGGACGGGGGGAGGGGGGTTCATTTTTTTTGTTCTAATTATATTTTATTAATTTATTCATTATTTTTACAGTGTCACTTTAATTTTTTTTTTGATCACTTTAATTGCTGTTATAAGGAATGTAGACATCCCTTGTGACAACAACAGACATGTGACAGGTACTCTTTATGGAGTCTTATTGACCCCAGGTCCCCCCTCTGCCCTTAAAAGCATTTGAACTTACCAAGATCGGTGTGATCAAGTGCTTTCCATTTTAAAAAATGGAACTAGGGAAACTGGAAGTGATGTAAATCACTTTCTGTTTCCTATATCATAGAGGTGGACAGAGCAGTTCCAGTCTTTGCCTGCCTCTATGATCAGCCGGTGGAAGTGCCAGCTGGTAGATTGGAATTCCCAGTGGGAAGGGACAGCCCATGGAAGATGGTGGTAGGGGGGATGTCCCTCCTACTGCTTGTAAAAGCGATTCAGCAGCTAGTTAGCCGCTCAGATTGCTTTGACAAGAGAGCCGACTATCTGCTCTAAACCCTGCTGCTTGCCCGCAGCAGGGATAGATGTAAAAGAAAAAACTTCTTGCCCTGCGCCTGCAACTGCATGTCGCGGGGCGTCGGGTGATACGAATTGTACATCCCTGGGACAGATGGAAGGAAAGGGAGGTAGAAGTGAATAAAAGGGAGAAAGAAAGAGGGAACAAATACAGAGAAGGGTAGGGTAGGGAGAGAAATAATGTGGAAAGGCAAGGAAGGGGGTGAATTGCAGATAAGAGTGAGAAGTAAACTTAGGAGAGAAAAATACAAAAAAATAGAAAGCAAGATAAGGAGGCACTGGGCAAGAGAGAATGAAGGCCCCTTGAACCGCCTTTAGGGAAAGGGAACCTTGACTGCTTGAAGCATGGCATCACTGTGGGTGTGAACCTAAAAGAAGTTAAGTAGCTCCCTTACGATTGGCTACAAAGACCTGAGGTGACTGGGTGGAGCCTGAACTTTAGGAAAAGGCTACACTGAGGCACATCCAACTGCTCTGAGGAGATACAGCTGTCACAAGAGTTGCCCACCCTCCCAGGGATGTTTAGTCACAGCTTTATTGGTGGTTTTGACCTTGCCTGCAACTGATGTTGCTTTATGGGCTATGCCCTCAAGTTAAATTCTGGGGTTAGTCTAATGCATATCTGGCACTGATGGTAAGGACAGGCCTCTTAGACTATGTGAGTTTATGTTCTATGGGTGCTCATGGTATACTGTGACTGGCGTTGTTTGGTACATTTGGAAAGTTGTACTTTTGAAAAGTTCAATAAAGTTCTGGCCTTGTCCTATTTCCAACGTAATCAGCTTCCATGTCTTTTTTGGGGGGGGGGGGGGCAAGGTATTGGCTTAATAGTTGGTCATAAATGAGCCTATGTTTCTCAGCAGTCAAGGCTTGCAGAGAAAATAAAATATTTGCAAGACAGTATTGACAAAATAAACTCTGTGTGTTCCCAAATATTACAGTATAAATATATTACTTACATATCAAAAGTAATAAGAAAGCCATTGCCAAATTAATAAGACCATAGCCGAAATGTAAAAATTGCCAATGACAAGGAATTCTCAGAGAACCAAATGTTTTCTATAGAGACAACACAGTAAACGGTTTGGGAGCTCTGTTTTTCTGTTTGAAACCTCGGCCTGGATAGTCTATTGAGGGTTGACTCACCATTCCAAATCCTGAATAGAATAACCAAGGAGTCCCTGTGTAAGACCAACTTTTGCCCCCCCCCCCCCCAATAAACCAATGGCCACGGAAAAACATTTTTTTTAATGTATCAATTAAAAGCTAGATAGAATTGATCATTGAGAAGTCTACATTACACTGGGAGAGGTCTCAGGGACCAATCAATGATCTGACCAAAACCTTAAAAAAATGGACCTCTTAGTCAATGTACAGATTGCTCCACTAATTCCAGCCTCAGTAAACCAAAAAGGATCCTTTGAAAAGCATAGAAGCATTCAAAACTCAAATACAGTAAAAAATAACAAAATATAAAAATAAAAAACAAAAAGTTGGCTTGGTGAAGCCGGTACCTATAAAATGCGTAGATTTAAAATGAGGTGGGTGATGGCAAAAAGCAAACAGGACAAAACTCCTTCAGTCATAGTTGGGTTGATTTACTAAAACTGGAGAGTACAAAATCTGGTGCAGCTGTGCATGGTAGCCAATCAGCTTCTAACTACTCGTTCAACTAAGCTTTGACAATAAAATTTGCAAGCTGATTGGTTTCTATGCAGAGCTGCACCAGAATTTGCCCTCTCAAGTTTTAGTAAATCAACTGCAATGTTTCTTTTTTTCTGTAAAAGGACAACATTTAATACAGTTTAGAGATCTTACAGTAAAAGTAGAAGATTTTTCATCCGAAGTTATCAGCAAAGAGAGAAAAACCATGTGTTGCCAGTGTCAGTGGAATCCACTATCAGCTGATATAAATACGATTCTCCCAGCAGTGCAAAGCATTATTATGGAAAATAAACATGAAATAAAATTATGCTCACACGCTGATTGTAAAATCAATGAATAAACAGAGCCAGCATCTGACACAGCATCCTCATCTTGGCAACTGCCTGAGATTGGCGTCTCCAGATGGTGTGTGGGGATAACGGCAAAGCTGGCTTCTTATGTCCTAGCCAGTGAAGAAGCCCAAAAGACTCCGTGCTGGCAGAGAAGTTTCAGCTTTATGTTGTCAATGATATGTTGGTGCATCCTATTAAAATACATTATTATGTTTTAATTTGTTCTATGTATTACACATTCAGGGACATGTAATAACACATTTAAAGTGACACCATCTATTCTTTTTTTAAGTAAAACTGTGCTTTGCCCATGTAGGGCATCACTTAACTCAAATAGATTTTGCAGCTGCACTGAGCTTCCCCTCATTTACTAAACTCTGGAGCAAATGCCCTTACAAAGTGCACAGTCTATTTAAAAAAAAAAAAGATAATTGCCAGCTCAACTTACCAGCCTGCATCCAACCAAATTATCCTAACAGTATGCATTAAAAATAGGTGTATAGTTTACACACATTTGCAAACACATGCTGCAGAGCCACTTCATGGCACCCCAATAGTATCTGCAGTCCTAACTCTAATTTAAATCCTCCACAGTGGAAGTGCATGCATTATAATAGATAGACAGAGGGCAGGTGAGCCTGGAGGTAGCCCATCCCTCCTTAAAGGCACAGGGGCACACTGGACACCCAGCATATGGCACAATGGCAGCAAAGGTGTCCAGTGTGTCCCCTCACCAGTATTCCAACAGTATATATAATTGGCCCTTGCAGCAAGGAGCAAATGGAAGGGTGATGCATGTCAAACAAAAAAAGAAAATTTCAGCTCAACTTACCAACCAGCCTGCATCCAACCGAATTATCCTGTTTAACAGTATGCCTTAAAAACAGGGGTTTACTTTGCACACATTTGCAAATACATGCGTAAGCTGCAGAGCCACTTCACCGCACCCCAGTATTAACTACATGTTCTAACTCTATTTGAGAGCCTCCACAGTGGAAGCACATGCATTATAATGGATAGGCAGAGGGCAGGTGAGACTGGAGGGAGCCCATCCCTCCTTAAAAGCACAGGGGGCACACTGGACACCCGACACATAGCACTATGGTAGCAAAGGTGTCCAGTGTGTTCCTTCACCAGTATTCCAATAGTGCAAACAAATGGCCTCTGCCCCCACCTATAACTGGCCCTTGCAGCAAGGAGCACATGGAAAGGCAACGAATGTCAAGGAAAAAAAAAAATGCATACTGTTAGATAGGATAATTCGGTTTGTTGCAGGCCGGTCAGTAAGTTGAGCTGGGAATGTTCTTTTTTTTGTTTAAAATGCGTCACCCTTCTATGTGCTCCTGCAAGGGCCAGTTATAGATGGGGGCAGAGGCCATTTGTTTGTGCACAATCTATTTGCCTTTAGTAAATCAATGCCAATGTGTCAAAAAACAAAACAGTGCTACAACTGTCCCTAGAAATACTTAGCAATATGCATAATGTATAACTAATCAATTAAACACCCACAAATAACTCTATAAATACCACCAATGTGTCAAAAAACAAAACAGCGCTACAAGTGGCCCTAGAAATACTTAACTATATACATAATGTGTAACTAATCAATTAAACACCCACAAATAACTCTTAAAAAAAGCACTAATGGTAAAAATATATACTAGTATACAGAAATTTTCAGTAAGATGTGTAGCCTAAAAAAAGTGTTTTATTAAAAACTTTCCAAAAAATCAAGAAGGCTCACATTTAGCTGTGCTATGTTTTGAACAGCAACTTTAAACTGAAATCTCACAAGTTTGGGCAGGGTGGAAGCATGCAATTAATACTTATAGGATAACGCAACTGTTGCCCTTCCCTAGCTGCACATACTCCCAGTCCATTCACTAACGCCATTGTTCAGTTTATCTGCTGGGGCAATGACATGGACTTTACACAGGGCCGAGGACTATCCTCTGCTTCATGTGCTTTCCTGTGTGTGCTGGTCAGGAAATTGCCATGCCTTAGCTCTATGATAAGAGAGAAAGGGTAGTGAATCACATACTCCTCATACTCTGAGTAACTATATGTTTGTAGGGATTTACTTTTCACTGATGTGTAGGGCTCTCTGTGTCTTTAAATAAAAGCAAATATAATTTTCTGTTGGTTTATGAAGCTGGGAGAGGCACTTGCAACATGCAACAAGACACAAGGAATAATTTGCTGTCTGCCCTGCTTTAAGAACATTAGGAACCATTGGGACCCATATTACACCTGTGAGAAGTTACAATGACATGGTGCAACTTGTCTAAAATGATTTATAATACTAAGAAAAGGTTTTACGCAGGTGTGAAAAAAATTCTGTAAATTATGAATGCTTTCAGAAATAGAAGTGAACAGAAGAGAAATCCAAATCAAATAAAAATTTGGTGTAACCACCCCGTGCCTTCAAAACAGCATCAATTCTTCTAGGTACACATGCACACAGATTTTGAAGGAACTTAGCAGGTATGTTGTTCCAAATATCTAGGCGAAATAACCACAGATGTAGGCTACCTCAAATCCTTCTCTCTTCATGTAATTCCAGACAGACTCGATGATGTTGAGATCAGGGTTCTGTGAGGGCCAAACCATCACTTCCAGTTTTCCTTGTTCTCCTTTACACTGAAGATAGTTCTTCATGACATTGGCTGTGTGTTTTGGGGTCATTGTCTTGCAGCAGAATAAATTTGGGGCCAATCATACGCCTCCCTGATGGTATGGCATGATGGATAAGTATCTGCTTTATTTCTCAGCATTGAGGACACTATTGATCCTGACCACATCTCCAACTCCATTTGCAGAAATGCAGCCCCAAACTTGCAAGGAACCTTCACATGCTTCACTGTTGCCTGCAGACACTCAATATTGCACAGCTCTCCAGCCTTCCGGTGAATAAACTGCCTCCTGATACAGCCAATTTTTTAAAATTTTTACTCATCAGTCCAGGCCACCTGCTGCCACTTTTCTGAGCCCTAGTTAATATTTTTTCATGTATAGGAAATGGGAACAAGCTAAGTGACTCAGCTATACATGAAGGCATATATTTTTATAATTGATCCCGAGTCTTTTCACCGTCGTCCACCGGACCTGACTACTC
>BLSH010416267.1:1811373-1826973 GCA_018402905.1 Glandirana rugosa | reverse complement strand
TTTCTATTGGAAAATTTCCCCTTTATTATTTTTCTGGGGACAACCCAAAATGTATGATTTACTTTTACTTTCACTTTTAATGATAATAATAAACAAAATAGACAAATAAAGAGGATGAATCTCCATAACAGGGGCACAGACAGTAATAAAAACCTGACAAGTATCCTTATCCCTCTCCATTCTATCCAAAACTGAAAAAAACAAAAAAAAAAACGCTATGCCTTTAGTTATACTTTAAGTTTCTTTTGTGCTAATTTTTGTTATTCAGCTCTTGGCGTTCCTGTCTTCCTCCTTTTTCCTCTTTTCATCAGCCATTAATTTAGAGTTGTTTTTCTCCCGTTCTCCCTAGTGGCCTCCACCACTCTGGCTGTCTGATGAAGTTAGACCAGCGACAAGCAACTGATTCAGCTAAAAGGAAGCTTGCCTTGGCTTGTCAAAGGGGAGCTGGTGAGGGACTGGTGCATTATAATTCTGTTAAATAAAATTACAGAGGGTCTCCCCTTCCCAAGGCTAAATGGAGAGGTTCAAACACAGATCTAAATTGAAAATTAAGGTGGCTGATGGAAGATTGAAGATGACAAAGGGAACATTGGAAAATGGAATGATACATGTGTTCTGCATTATAAAAATGGACTGAATGAAGTAAAACCTTAAAATAAAATAAAAATTAAAATCTCAGATGTTTCCCATATGCTCATCATTATTTCAATATATGTCTTTCTTATAATTTGTTAAAAGCTGTTTTCATTTTAAAGTAAAGGTAAAAGTAAATTCCATCCCTATAATAATTGTCCCTGTATGATAAGAAAAAAAAAGCATGCTTTCTAGACCATAAAGTCCAGCTTGTCCTCCTTGCAGTTCTCCTTACACTGCTCTGCTTCCATGCAGCCATATTAAAATTCCTGTTCAGGGAAAATAGCCCACATTAACATGCAAGAAATTAGCTGAATTCTAGGCAGATATGAAACACACAAATTAATGCAGCTCATAATTAGTAATACATCATTAAATGTATTTTTAAATATAAGCAGCGTAAGTACCTGAATATGTCCCAGTATTAGCATCTTTCCTTTCCTGTATAGCAGGGTTGGAGTGTGAAAGAAGCAGTACAAGGAGAAAATCAGTTTATGTACTGACAAGAAGCATGCTGACAGGGGGAGGGAGCAAAGTGCCCAAAAGATGAGCTCATCACCGGGCTGCTTCTCCATTCACTGTCCAATCACAGGCTGGGAAGGGCCAAAGACAACCTGCTTTTTTAGGAAGTGGGTTGAATGATTCTGGCCGCCAGACTGAGGACATCTAGTGGCAAAAAAGTACTGCAGGGGAAATCCCTGGATTGAATCTGAATATTGCAGCATAGGCTGTCTTTTTTATTTCTTAATCAGCTATTAATTTCATCTTATTTTTGACTGGAGTTTTGCTTTGCATTTTGCAATTGTGCGTTAAAATTAGCTTAACAGTATCAACTGTAATATACCTGAAAGTCACTCAACCAATCCTGACATATGGCCTTATCTTTGGCGCATATATTCCTAGTTAAAGCGTTTACTACCCCAACACTTCATATTCCTGATATGTGCCTGCTGTACCATGTACTTGTTTGAGAAAGTATCTTGTTCTCTTTGTATAGCTTCCTTTATGTGAATTTCTTGGTGTTCCTGCAAGTCCCTCTGCTTTCCTATTAAAAACTGACCATCAGTGGCGGCTGGTAATGCAGGGCGCACGGGCGTCTGGCCCCCTAATCTACATGTGGGACACTGGACTCATGGATTCCAATTGGGTTTATTTTTTTTGAAGCACGAGATTAGATCCAGAGACTGTAATAGACTTCAAAAAAGGGTGGGCTCGGGGCTCAGAGCACTGTGCCCTGAGCCCACCCTGTTGTGTGACAATAGAGAATGAATATTCGTTATTGTCACACTGATTCTCCTTCCGGCCAATCAGGAAGCAGGTCTGAGACCTGTTTCCCGATTGGCCGAAAGGAGAAGCGTTCTAATTGGCCTAGGAGGAGGAGGGAGAAGACGCATGGTGGAAGCTTGGAGGGAAGCACTGACCACTCCATAAATGGAGTAAGTGCCAGGCTCGTAACCGACCGTCCTGGGGGGGGTGTGTGGATAACCTGACCGACCGGGCCAAAGGGGCGGGTAAGGTGGTGCCACTGACCCGACCTACCAGGGGGGGAGCTGTGGGTGCACTGTTTGCTGCCCCCCACCACCATGGTCAGTTCTCTAGCTATGCTGGGAACTCAGTGTACTGCTGCTTCTCCTCCCCCAGCTCTTATGCAGCTGAGAATAGAGGGAATGTAAATATTTATAAAAAAGGGAAAATGTATTTATAATCTATTTTTTTATATCTATACAAAAAAATGTTGCCATTCATTTCTATTTTAAACTGAATGGGTTGTTTTACAAAGTGATCGTTTACAATCACTGCTGTAATATTTACCCAGGGATGGCTTCACAGCTACAGTATGCCTTTAGAATGGCATGCCAACACACAAGTACAGCAGCCTATAGGGGGCACAGCAATGCACATGATGCCCTGAAAGCCCCTGTTTTCTTCCATTGACTTTCATCGTAACACATATTAATTAAGGCAGAACTAAACCCATCAATTTAATTGTTTCCCAAAACAGTTCCATTCAAAGCATACCATGAATGATTACTGTCACATTTGCTTGATAGTCAAACAATCAACTGGCTGGTGTTATAACTGTTTATTGGAGCACACCATGGCAACTGCAGATTATACAGAAGCTAAAAGATAACTGCATTGGCTGTAAAAATTAGAAGGGTTTATTTCCTCTTTAAGTTTTTACATTTATTAATTAATGTGCAAATACAACACATTAACATGTGTAGTTTAAGGCACAGCAACAGAACATAGTGAGAAGGGTCCCTTAATGGCAGCCTGAAGTGAGGATATTGTGTTAAAGATGCCACCACTTTTACATGATGGGCACCCAATGGCACCTTCCCTGCTTGTCCCTGCTCTCACCCTTCTATCATGCCACATTATTGGCCCATCACTGTAATGGAGGCTCTTACCATGAAATAGAGTGGTGTGGTAGGCTAAACGCGGCAAAACAGCCGTTTTAGACGCCGGCTTCTAGCTGTCAAATAAAATAGTTCAGGGGAGGTTGAAATAGCATTCCGTGTAAATGGAGCCTTACAAACTACGGCCTCCCAAAAATACACAATCCCTTCATTCGTAGATAACATGACACCTGAAAATCAGGAGAACATTGATCAAGCTCTTGCAAGAGCAAGATGTACTTCTAGATTAGTATTGCCAATAACTGGAAATGCATATTGACAGAAAGCTTTTACATTATTATGAGTGAAAGGGGGGTGGTTACCTGTTTTCATGCATAGTTGAAATGTTCTTAACCTATACAGTCCTTGTTATTTCATTTGTAATTAAAAAAAAGATTAAAAGCAGGCTTAGTTTATGTACTGAATAAGCTGTACGTTTATTTCAAGGATTATACTTTTATGTACACTGCATTTCACGTTCCCAGTGTAACAAAACAACTTCCAATTTGCACTTTTTGTTTTTTATTTTTCAGAGAATTTCAATTTTTTTCCTGGAAAAAAACATTGAAAAAAAGCTTTTTTCCCCATGGCTTCGAAATTTTACATCTATAGATAGGCCCCTGCAGCCTCTTCTCCAAAGATGTTTGATGGCACTGTAATGCCACAAAGAACAATGGAGAGCCAATAGCATCCATCACACGTGAGGAAGCCAAGGAACCCCTGACTGATAAATAGCGGGGGATTGGATAAAGAAAAAAGTGCTTGTTACGGATACCCTGAGCATAAATGAACTTTAATTTTTGCAGTGTGGGGGAAAGAGCCACTGCAAGGGATTTTTTTTGGTTTCCCAGAGTCAAGCTTTAATGTGTATGTGTAGTGGTTTTGTAGATATTTTGGTAAGGATAATTTGCCACTTTGTTGAAAAAACCTGTTCCTTACGAAGGTCATTAGCCAAAGCTGAAATTTATACACACAAGTAAATGAATCAGAGGAATATCCTCCCATATTGTACAGATTGCAGGATAAATAGGACAGAGCAGAATCAGCCAGAGAAGCAAGGAATCAGTCAGAATGGGGAGAAAGTACACAGGAACAGGTACAAGCAGGTGGTAGCAGGAGCAGAAGCAGGAGCAGGATTATGGTTACAGGTTACAAGGAACAAAGCACATGGGGCACACAGGCAAAACACTGAGGCACTGTGGGATGCTAGTGGAGGGGTATAATACTCTCCCAGTAGCCAGTATCAGATGGGGGCTAATTGAAGGCTATTGGGAAACATCTGCTGGTGGACTACACCCTTCAGATCTAAGAACCACAGTGCCACCAGCAAGCGATTGAATTCTGACAACTATAGTTTTCTTTTAAAGTAAGCTTGTCCTGATGGGAAACTCCAGTGTGACTCCAGCCAAAATGTTCTTTTCTGACTTTGATTATTATTTGTTTTCTTTGTGCCTCTTTTCTAAGGCTAGAAAAGAAAGTGAGGGGGAATCTAAAATGGTTCAGTTGTCAAAGGAGTAGAGGGAAAATCTCCCAATGGGGCACCTGGTAACAGCTGTCAGTGTTGGTATTTTACCTCTTTCCTCTTACTCCCTGCTGTGTCTCTGGCATAGGATGCATAGAGTAATCTTCCCAGTGGGAATAAAGGAAGGCAATAAAACCCTGATAGAGATGCTAAACCTTCCCCGCTCTGTACAAAACTAGAAAAAATGTCTGAAGTACCAATTCTAGCTATGTGCTCATTCCTCATTTCTGCTGCTGCTTTTACCTATAATGTACAATATATGATGAGTAAGAACCAGAAATCCATATAATGGTTGCAGCAACTGGGCAATGTTGGACATCGATGTACAGAGACCATAGTGGTGGGGACACAAGAGAAGCTGGTGGTTGATTCAAAGCCCCAACATCTATCCAATACTGAAATATCAGTTTAGATTCTGTTTAAAAGTTCTTATAGATAGTTAAACATCCAAAGACTTCAAACAAGTAATTAAAGAACCAAACAATAGAAGACATTTTATATCCCTTTAGAGGTGCTGTAACTGTGCAAAACCTTTCAGTTAACGAAACCTGATGAATATAAAATAGAGGCTTTAGGATGTTCTCAAGTGCTTCATTAGGTATAATCTGTTCTGCAGTTAAACACTCATACATTACATTATTCAAGGTATGACTAATCTGTTTGATTGCTGTTAAACAAGACACTGAAATGCCCATCAAGAAAAAGGACTTACCAATAGATGTTCACATTTTTTTTTTTTTGAAGCCCGTGGTATGTGAAACACACCTTTCAAGCTCACCCGGTGCACAAAAAAATGCACAACACAACAGTGAAGACACAAAAAGTGCACTAGGTGTACACATGGCTTCCCTCCGAAGAGGAAGGGCCTATACCCTGATTCCCCGGGGTGCAAGGCTCCTGACAGGAACTGGGGCATCGTGCACTAGGAATGCCTAGCCAAAGCCGGACAAAGACCCCATGAGAGGCGGTGGATCAAGCCAGAAGGCCATACCCACCACCTTCCCAAGACGTTCGGGGTAGGCCCGAAGACCGTACACCTTACTAATCACACAGTGCAAGTGTATCTGACAATCAAGTGACACTACAAACAAAAAAAAAAAAAAACATATAAAAGTGGGGGAGGATATTGGAGAGGTGTAAAGGTGCCTTTGTGCTAGACAAAGGCCGGCCTTGTGGCCAGGAATCATAAATTCCTCTGGTCCTAGCCAAAAGGCCCGGCCCTAGAGGCAGGTGCATAAAGAAGGTGGATATGGTGCAGTGACCTAGGTGCCATCAACTCAAAGTGCTGCCACTCACTGTGAGATTCAGGCACCCCTGGACTGCCACTCCAGGGGCACATGCACCACGGGCTTCTTTCCCATCCCAGCCCTCCAGCCAGACCAGTGTCTCCCCGTACCTACCAGAAGGACCTTTCTGGTTTCCCCGTGTACTTACTTCCGGCCCCCAAATATACATGGGCGCTTCGGTTTCAGTACCATCCGGTTCCACCGTTCAGAATCCAATTACACTGCAGGATTTGCATAGCCACTGCTATCCTGCCTGCCACTTGGCCAGGACAGTAGCACAGCGCCTCCTTTGGCAACTGATAAGAACAGATACTACACTTGATCTTAGCCAACAGGCTGAGAAGCATTTCATGCCCCATTCTGAGACACAGCCCGTGGAACTACAGTACCCAGCCATCCAGTAAAGCGCTTATGACTTCTGTCATGGAAGTCCTGGATATCTGGTGAGTGAGTAGGCACACAGAGGGGAGCACGGATTTCACAGATTGTTTCTTCAGCACTTGGCACTTTATATTGCACTATGGAAGATTGAATTGGAAACTACACTGAAAGATTATGAAATTTATGAACTGTATAAGTATTTATGAACTTTTTATGGACTTTTATTAACCACCTCAATACAGGGCACTTTCACCCCCTTCCTGCCCAGGCCATTTTTCAGCTTTTAGCGCTGTAGCGCTTTGAATGACAAAGCGGTCATGCTACACTGTAACTATGTGAAATTTTAATCATTTTCTTCACACAAATAGAGCTGTCTTTTGGTGGTATTTAATCACTGCTGGGTTTTTTATTTGTTACTAAAAAAAAAAAATAAAGACCGAAATTTTTGAAAAAAAAAACATTTTTCTTAGTTTTTGTCAGTAAATTTTGTAAATAAGTAATTTCTCCTACGTTCACTGACAGACACAGCTCTTCATTACGTGTGGGTCTATGCTTGTCCAACTAGGAGTTAACTAGGCAGGGAAAAGAAACAGCTGGCCCCTCCCATGGGGCCGTCCTCTCTTCCCACATAAACCCTCTTTATAGCCTAGCTCTTCAGTTTCAATGCCTAGTTTGCAAGGAGTTGACCTGGCTTCCCTTTAGGGGAATTGCAGTCCTATTTGTGACCGTTTTTCTTTATTCTTTCTATACTTTTATTTTTTTTTACTTCTATCAAGCATTGATCTGCTATCAAGAAGCCAGCCGGGGCATAGAGAGTCCATCTGTACTTTCCCCGGCCTGGCCGACCGATGCGAGCCAGTATGGGGACCCACCGCATAGTACCCGCTCCCTGTGGGTGGCCTGGGGTGATCCCCACTTACGCCCAGCCCCGGATGCGATTCGGGTAGGGCAATTTTCTGGCCTGCAGCATACTGTCCAGGCTGGGGCGGAAAGTCTGCGACTGGGTAGCTACCCACGGCGGTCGTCCGGAGTGGTGAGTGAGAGTACCTTCCTTCCCCCCTTTTCAGGGGGCGGAAGGGGGACCGACGACCCTAAAAAAAATAAATAAATACATTTCTGGGTAGCCTCCGGTAAGGGCGCATGGAGCCCCTATTCACCCCCTCAAAAACAACCCCCCCGCGCCGCACCCGATCGTCCGGCGACTGTCCGCTGATTTTTCACCGCCATGCGGCGGCCATTTTACCGTAGCCGTGGACATGCTGAGTCTATGGAGCTTTCCCTCTAGCGCTCAGAGCGGCCGTTTGCGTTACTGCATGTTCCTTGCAGGTGGTTTTTGGCCTCCAACGGCGGCCATATTGGAGTCCCCTGCCTATGCAAAAATGTGTGAAAAACGTTTTTACTTTCTTTTTGGAACGGTGTGTGCTCCGGACGGCGCGGCTCTGCTGACGATCCTCACAGTTTACAGGCAGCAAACAGCAAGTATAGCTGGGCTCTCCTGTGGGTGCTGGTGGCGGCGGGTGCAGTCCTCTGGGGTTCCCTGGTGCACTGTGGGGCGGTGGTGTGCGGCTGTGTGGGGGTGCCCTCAACTTTTAGTATACATCTGTGTGTTACTAAGGGGGATTTGGGGGGAGAACGATGGCAGACTATACTGCTGAATCTGCTTGCTGCAGGCTCAGACGCATCTGCGCAAAGGGCTTTTTTGTACCAACTGCGGCGGTCTTTAGTGAATGCTCCCCGGGCGGATGTCGCCCAACAGGCCCCCAAGAAGCGTCCCTCGGAGAAAGGAATCAGGGGACGGCGGTTTTCCGCCATTATCGCTGGAATTCGCACTACTCTGCGACTTTGCCAGGATGACGAATCTCAGACTTCTGCGTATGTGTGTGGGGTCCTCCAGGCCCCATAGGGCCCCCAAGGCTTACCCCTATGATCAATTTTTTTCGCGGCACAGTGGTGTAGTGGGTAGCACTTGCGCCTGACAGCAAAATGCTTGCTGGCTCAGATCCTAGCCATGACCTCCCTGCCTGAAGTTTGCATGTTCTTCCAGTGCCTGCGTGGGTTTCCTCCCGGTGCTCCGGTTTCCTCCCACACTTCGAGAGCATAGGTCAAAACGGTTCGCTGCTCGCTATCCCCTTGAGGAAAGCTTTTTTGTAAAAAAATGGAAATCGCCTGTGGTGGTCCCGCAGATAGCTCGCCATAATGGGGCGACAACCATTCATCTGGAAGGGGTTCCTTCCTTCAAGGACCCTGCTGACTAAAAGACAGAGGCACTGTTAAAGTCGCTCTTCCTGGTGGCAGGCTCTGCTGCCAACCCTGACGTCCGCCTGGCGGTGCAATATCTGTCTGTCTGTTATCCAGGATAGCGGTGTTGCGCATCCTCAGACGGGTACTCTGGTTGCGTTTTGGTCCGGTGACCGTGCTTCCAAAAAAGGCCTCGTAGACCTTCCCTTTCAGGGTGGACGTCTATTCGGTCCACGGCTGGGTGTGATCATTAAGGATTTCACAGGAGGTAAGTGCACCTTCCTCCCAGAGCCCCGGAGGCGTGAGTTTCACCGTAGACAGGGGCCCCCTACCTGGGGTCAGAAGAGGTTCTTCACGCCCCCGGCACAGCGGGGAAAGGAACCCGTCCCGGTGAGGTCGCTGCAGGGGCCGTGTACCGGCAGTGGCAGTGCAAAAACGAAAAGGTGGAGGACAAACCTCCTCAGCCTGATGGGTTGCCCCCACCCGGGCTTCAGGTGGGGGGACGTTTCTGAGTTCAACACTCTGCCCCCAGTCAGGTTCTTCCCTTCGACCTTAGGGCTCCCGCAGGCAAAGGGGTGATCGTGCCAGTGCCTCCAACGAGAGTTTTCAAGGTTTTTACTCAAATCTGTTCGTGGTCCCCAAAAAAGGGGGGGAGGGGGTTCGGCCAGTACTGGACCTGAAGGCCCTGACCTGGTATGTTAGGGCGCGAAAATTCCGTATGGAATCTGTCCGCCCGGTTGTGGCCACCCTCCATCAGGGGGAATTTCTGGCATCTCTGGACATCAGGGATGCGTGCCTCCATGTACCTATTTGTCCACGGCATCAGCGTTTCCCTCGCTTTGCAGTAGGAGACCTCCATTATCAATTTGTGGCACTCCCTTTCGGTCTTGCCTCAGCCCCTCGAGTTTTCACAAAACCGGTATTGGCGTGGCTGAGACAGAGAGGCTGAACAGAAGAGCACAGTGACTCGCTGCAGGACTTTAGCTGGTCGCTCTACCTGCAGAAGTTGACGGTGTCTCCACCCCGTCGCCTGGAGTATCTGGGCCTGATTCTGGACTCAGAGCAGGCAAAGTTTTTCCTTCCTCCAGCCAAGTTGCTGTCACTGCAGCTGGCAGTGCGAACCCTCCTGTCGCACAGTCGGTCTTCATTACGATTCTGTATGTGGGTGCTGGGGCTCATGGTCTTGACTTTCGAGGCAATACGCCCAGAGTCACACTCGTCTCCTTCAGCGAGCAATCCTGGCTCGGTGGGACAGGTTCCCTCGATCCTTCGACCTTCTGATCCGCCTGAGCTACCAAATCAGGGCATCTCTGACCTGGTGGATTCGGGACTCGGCGTTGGTTCAGGGGAAGTCGATCCTGCCCTTTCAGTGGGTGATCATCACTGCCCAGGGCCGTTGGTCGACACAGGAGGTTCGCCTCCCCATCAATGGCTGGAACTGAGAGTAATCAGATTGTGCCTGTTTCACTGGACAGTGCAGTTGAAGGGTCGTCCGATTTGGATTCAGTCGGACTACGCCACGGCAGTGGCTTATGTGAACCATCAGGGCGGCACGAGGAGTCCAGCAGCTGCGGCGGAGACAGCTCTGATGCTGCGTTGGGCGGAATGTCACGTTTCGGCACTCTCCGCCACTTACATTGCAGGTGCGGAAAACTGGCAGGCGGTCTTTTTCAGTCGCCAGACACTGGACCAGGGAAAGTGGTCTCCCCACCCGGAGGTGTTCAACCAGATTTGCCGCAGATGGGGGACGCCGGACGTGGATCTCTTGGCGTCTCGATTCAATCACAAGGTGAAGACTTTTGTGTCCAGATCGAAGGATCCGTTGGCAGTGGCCACGGACGCACTGGTGGCCCCCTGGGGCCATTATTGTCTTCTGTTCGCCTTCCCTCTGATAAAACTTCTACCGCGTTTGATACGCAGGATAGTGGCGGAGGGAATACCAATAATCCTGGTGGCTCCAGATTGGCCTCAGTGCACTTGGTTCGCCGACGTGGTGCAAATGGTGGCAAACGCCCTCTGGCGGCTCCTGCTGTGAGACGATCTACTGTCTCAGGGGCCCATCTTGCACCCTGCCTTACCCTCGTTGGCTTCGACGGCCTGGCTATTGAGTCCCAGGTGCTAAGAGACAGGGGAGTCGCTGACTCCATGTTCCCTACCCTGTTGAAGGCTCGCAATTGTACTTCTCCCAAGATTTACCACCGCACCTGAGAGGCTTTTATAGCTTGGTGCGAGGAGGAGGGTCATAACCCTCGCTCTTGCGTAGTGTCCAGGGTCCTGATTTTTTGCAGCAGGACCTGAACAAAAACAAAAAACAAAACTGGCTTTGAGTACTCTCAAGGGCCGGAGATTGGCTCTGGCGATTCCTTTTCAGAGACCTTTGGCTTCGCACTCGTTGATTCGTACCTTTGTACAAGGTGTGCGACATGTGGCGCTTCAGGTGAACACCTGATGGCCCGGTGGGTTCTGAATTTGGTACTTTCTGTACCCCAGGAACCACCCTACGTAAATATCAGGGTGATTTCCTCACAACTGCGGTCGCAAAAGGTGGCTTTTTGGCTGCCGTCACTTCCGTCAGACGGGTGTCTGACTTGGCAGCACTATCGTGCAAGTCTTCCTGCCTGGTCCTGCATAAGGACAAGGCGGTCTTGCGACCCTTTCCTTCCTTCCTTCTGAAGGTGGTTTCTTCTTTTCACATTAATGAAGATGTTGTTCTTCATTCATTGTGCCCTCGTCCATCTCTCCCACATGAAATTGAGTTGCATGCCTTGGACATAGTGAGGGCCTTACGAATGTATTTAGCTGCTACAGCCTTTTTTCGGAAGGCTGATGCCTTATTTGTGCTGACAGGGGGTCCGCGCAAAGGTTTGGCGACCTCGTCGGCTACTACTTTTGTTGGATTAGACAAACCGTGACCCACGCATATTCTGTTCGGGTCAAGGTCCCCCTTTCCGGTCACGGCCCATTATACCCGGGCTGTTAGTACTCCCTGGACTTTTAGACACCAGGCCTCGGTGTCGCAGGTGTGCAAGGCACCCTCTTGGGCCTCGGCACACACTTTCTCTAAATTTTATAGTTTTATGTGCTAGCATCTTAGGATGCTGCCTCTGGCCACAAAGTTTTGCAGGCGGCAGTGTAGGCGCTTCTGGTGCCTCCTTAGAGGTTCTTTGGGTACTGTTGTTATTGTTTACCCACCCCTCTTTTTGACACAGCTTGGGGACATCCCCACACGTAATGAAGAGCTGCATCTGTCAGTGAACGTAGGAGAAAAAGGGATTTTATTAAAACTTACCGTAAAATCCTTTTCTCCGAGTTCACTGACAGACGCAGCACCCACCCCTCTGTGCTCTGTTTTCTGTACAGGTTGTGTACGAACTGAAGAGCTAGGCTATGGAGAGGGTTTATGTGGGTAGAGAGGACGGCCCCATGGGAGGGGCCAGCTGTTTCTTTTCCCTGCCTAGTTAACTCCTAGTTGGACAAGCATAAACCCACACGTAATGAAGAGCTGCGTCTGTCAGTGAACTCGGAGAAAAGGATTTTAAGGTAGGTTTTAATAAAACCCCTTTTTTTCTCCACTGATGTGTGCTGATGAGGCCGCACTGATGGGCACTGATAGGCTGCACTGATGGGCACTGATGAAGTGGCACTTATGGGCACTGATGAGGTGGCACTTGTGGGCACTGTTTAGGTGGCACTGATGAGGAGTCACTAATATGCCGCACTTATGGGCACTGATAGGTGGCACTGATAGGTAGCACTGGTGGACACTGATGGGTGGCACTGGCGGGCACTTATAGGTGGCACTGGTGGGCACAGATAGGCAGCACTGATAGGCAGCACTGATGGGCACTGATGGACGGCAGTGATTGGCAGCAGTGATGGGCATTGATGAGCAACACTGATAGTGCCAATTATCAGTGCCCACCAGTGCCACCCATCAGTGCCACTATCAGTGCCCATAAGTGTGGCATATTAGTGACTCCTCATCAGTGCCCACAAGTGCCACCTCATCAGTGCCCATAAGTGCCACTTCATCAGTGCCCTGATTACATCCCTAGAAGTCCTCTGTGAGGGGAGATGCCGCTGATCGGCTCTCCTTGGCACACACTCTGTCAGTGTGAGGCGAGGAGTGCTGATTACCGGCACTTCCGTGTTTACATGTGACCGGCTGTGATTGGTCGCAGCCGATCACATGGTTAAAGAGCTGCGGCCACGGCTCTTTGCACAGATTGGGCTCACGCCGTGTCCTGGCAACACTGCGTGACTGTGATCGGCGCACTGCACACCCCCTAGGGCGCGCAGGAGCACGCTTTCTGGGATCACGTCATATGACATCATCCCAGAATGAGAGCCACACTGCCCCTCCGTCATTTGACGGTGGGCGGGCGGCAAGAGTTAATCATGATTTATTGATTATTAAATATTGTGATTTATATTGTTTTTTCACATATAAAGGCACATGCACTTTAGAGAGTGGCAACCCTCCATTTAAATCGATTTAACAACTCCTTTAAGCCCTGCTGCTCACTTCTTCAGTAAAAGAGCACTTTCTCCCTGTAGCTCTGCTATTCTTCTCTGCCTGGGCTAGGAGGGGAGGAACCAAAAAGTGGACCAACTCCCAAGGTCTTCCTCGGTATCTGAACTGACCGCTGGAGCTCTCCTTCTCTTCCGGGGCTATGGTGGGGAACACCGGGGCACCATGCCTTCTCCCCCCAGTGGGGGAAAGCAGGAGCACAGCTGCTAGATGTTGCCTCTTCTACCTCCTCTAACATCTGACCCACCTCCCTACCTAGTCCTGTGTGAACTCCCAAACTTCTTCCAAGGGGAGGAGGCACCTTAAAGTGGAAGTAAACCCTCCTATCAATTTTAGCCAAGGAAGCTGCCATCTTGGCCTCTGTTTGATCTTTAGCTGCCCTTGTACTGTGCATGTGATCAGTGATAACACCAGCCATTGGATGGTTTGACAGTTTGGTTTAAAGCACAACCAATGTGACAGTTTACATTCCCGGCACATGCTGGGAAGGTAACTGTTTTTTTCAACTGTAAACCACTTAACAACCGGCCCATAGCCGAATGATGGCTACAGGGCGGTTGCTTAATTCCGGGAGGGCATCTATTGACGTCCTCCCAGAATCGCGCTTCCCGCACGCCCCCTGGGGCGCGCACGTGGGAACATCCGTGACCCGGCGCACCACGGATCGCGGTGAATGGCCACTGTGTTGAAATGGCCACTTGTAGACTCCACCATGTGAACAAGTGGAAAAAGGGTTCCAGACTGCCCCCTTGCCTTCCAGTGCAATCTAGGGATTTGAATTCAGAAGAGCACCACAACAGTCCATAGGAATCCAGAATGTTTCAATTTTGTAGTGAAAATCTATGGTAGAGAGACCCATATCAGAGTTATTTACAGTATCAGTTTATTAGGGCTTATGTTGCTTGTCTTATTCTTATCCCTGGGCTTCACCAAAGGCACCTTTTCAGAAGTCATTTGTGTTAAATGGCTGCCTAACCAGGACCATTGCTCCGCACAGTATATGTAGCACCCTTGTCCCAAAATAGGGCTACAGGTAAATTTAGCTGTGCTGGGTGATAGCTAGCCTGGCAAATTTGTAGTCTTTAGTGATCAAATGGCTTCATCCTAATCCTGTTTCAGCTGTGGTTTCTCCTTTTTGTCAGTAAGTGGCACTGTTGCCTCTGGCATTAGTATGATGAGCTACAGCGAAGTTAAGTTATGAATAAACATACTTTTCTCAGCCAATCAGAAAAGCCGCTTTGCCTGCTGGGAGAAGCTATTTATTTAGAAGAAGTCAGGTGATCGGTCTCTTCCCACTTTGGGCTGTGGCCTGGGTGGATATGTGTCAAATGGCTCCTTGCTGCTTTGGCTTGAAGCTGGAGACCTATCCAGGAGTCCCTGTCTGCTAGGTCTGTTCAAGGCCTATCCAGGTATTCAAGATTCTGCATATGAGAGCCTGCTCAATACCTGGAAACAATTTTGAGAGCAATGGAGTTCTAGAGAAGTATCAGAGGTGACTATTCATGGACCGGGAAACCATGAGGTGGCTGGGAGAGCTTCAAGAGAGAACTCCAAAATAATTGTGTGTGTGATAGTGTGAGTAAAGTTCAGTTACTATAGGAGACAGCCTATTCTACAAAGTACCGATGTGCTGGTTCAGCTTAAAGGCTCTTTTCCTGTACTGCTGTCTGCCTTATCTCACCTTTTTGTCTAAGGAGTCTGCTTATCTTTACTATTTTTGACTAAGGGTGTCCTGTGCCTTATCACCTCTCTCCCATATTTTTCCTGTTGTGAGAAATAAACTTCTCTTTGTTTAAGCATAAAAGTGAATGGCACCCAATTTTCTATCTTGGTAATCACCCACCATGCCTGATACCCTGAACCCTGAGAAGAGACGTCAACCCTCTCTGTCTCTGGGGGTCACCACCAGAACCCTAGAAATGTGGGGTAGGCACTACATATAGATTATAAGTCCTGATGGGTACATCACCTAGATGAGAACTGCTATCAGAATAGGATGACAGTTTGCCCCATTCTTCTAGTTATTGTTACTTGGTGAGCTGAGTCTGAGTGGACAAATTCTTTCAGCTTCACTGAACCTGCCATGATGTGCCATCTGAGGAATGCCATCTGAGGGTGGGAGGAAGACCGGCTTGCAGATACTTCAGGATGAGTTTAGTAGCAAAAAGAGACCGGACTTGTGTTTTTTTAAAAGAAAGGGATATTTTCTTAGAGGTGCATGCCTGCTGTATAGCAACAGCGACAGTACAGGATTGTTCTTCATTCTACAGTATACTTATTCATAATTATCCCAATCTATCACAAATTTCCTACATAAAAACTGTTGGAAACTTCCGGCTATTTACAGAAATTAACGTCCGTCTACAAATTAAACACAAACGATAAATTCCTTCCAGAGTCAACCTGTTCTATACCGAGTCCAAGAAGTTGCCTTTATCCTTAGATTGTTATATTAATCAAGGACTTTAAACACTATCTAACCCTATTAATACTTATTCATATGACATCTTACTTCTTGTTAGGACATGACAGCGACAACGATATGTCGTCCGTACGTGGAGATTCTTTTATAGGGAAAGAAAATTTTTTTGTGTTCAGGCCAGAGAA
>BLSH010416267.1:1747705-1792390 GCA_018402905.1 Glandirana rugosa | reverse complement strand
GAAAGTTCTTCTGTCGTCAGCTCCTCCTTATGTTCCTCAACAAGCTCCTCTACGTCTGCACCATTAATGTCCAGACCCATACCATGGACACAATCTCCTCCACTACCTCTGCATCAGATCCTTTAAAGTCACATTTTGGCCACAGTTTCCTCCAGACTGAGTTTAAGGTTCGTTGAATGACCTCTTCCCAGGCTTTGTCAATGGATTTAATGCAGTGGAAAACACTGAAATGTTTCTTCCAGAATTCTTTGAGACTCAAGGATGTCTCTTCAGTGACATTAAAACACCTAATGAAGAGCGCCTTTGTGTACAGCTTCTTCAAGTTGCAGATAACTTGATGGTCCATGGGCTGCAGAAGAGGTGTTGTGTTGGGGGGGGGGGGGACTTGACTTTTATGAAGTCATAGTCAGCATCAATATCATCCACTAAGGTTGGAGGGTGTACCAGGGCATTGTCCATCAGAATAAGGCACCTTTCAGGCAGCTGGTTATCAGAAAGATATTGACAGTGGGTGCAAAAACCTTGTGCAGCGATTCCATGAACAATTTCCTTGTGACCCAAGCTTTCGCATTAGCCCTCCACATGACAGGCAGTCTGGCCTTGTTCACATTCTGTTACCTGAATGCACGAGGGGCCTGGGAATGGTATACCAGTAGTAGCCTAATCTTCAGATCGACGCTTGTGTTCGCACACAGCAAAAGGGTCAATCTGTCCTTCGTGGGCTTGTGCCCCGGCAGTGCCTTTTCCTCATGTGTAATATAGGTTCTGTTCAGCATTTTTTTCCAGAAGAGCCCTGTTTCATCACAGTTGAACACTTGTTAAGCGATGGCTCCTTCTGTCTTCATGAATTCCGCAAATTCTATCTTGTAGGCTTCTTCTGCGGCCTTGTCAGAACTGGAAGCCTCACCATGCCTTGTCACACTGTGGATGCCAATTCTCTTGCAGAATTTTTCAAACCACCCTCTACTGGCTTTAATTTCTTCACTTGCTGCACTTGTAGAGGGGTTTGTTTGCAGTAAATCACTGTGCAATTTCCTGGCTTTCTCACAGATCATAGCTTCACTAATGCTATCACCTGTCAGCTGTTTCTCATTCAACCACACTAACAAAAGTTTTTCCACCTCTTCCAGCATTTGCATCCTTTGCTTGGATAACATTGTTACTCCTTTTGCCTCAGCAGCTTCTTTTGATGGCAGCTTTGTTCTTCAAAACAGAGATTGTCGACTTTGCCATCTTGCACTCCGAGGCCAGATCAGTCACGCAAATACCACTGTCATGCTTTTATACAATTTCCTTCTTCAGCTCAATGGTTATTTTCTTCACAACCTTATTCTTAGAATTCCTGCTCTGCACATTCTTGTCACCTTTATTACTGCTCTGCACTTTTTTACCACCATGCTTGCTCTGCACATTCTTGTCAACTGCATTACCGCTCTGCTGTGCTTTCTTGTCACCTGCATTTGCGCTCTGCACATTCTTGTCACATGCATTTCCGCTATGCACATTATTGTCACCTTCATTACCACTCTGCATATTCTTGTCACCTTCATTACCACTCTGCATATTCTTGTCACTTTCATTACTGATCTGCCCTTTCTTGTCATCTTCATTACTGCTCTGCACTCTCTTCTTACCACCATGCTTGCTCTTAATGTTCTTCAGAGCCATACTGGATGTCCCGTACAGTAAGCGCACAAAAAAGCTTTACAGCAAGTCTGCACAGGAGTTGTAAATATCTCCCAAACATGCACCGTTCAGAAGATATTTACTGTATATGCAGCCGATGATGTCACCGGCGCATGCGCTCTAAAGGAACGGCCACTTGGGCCGTTTCTTCGGAGCCCTGTGCCGTAAATGGCAGCTCCAGTGCTCATGCACAGGAGTGATGTCATTGCGACTCTGGGCAACCACAAAGCTGAAGTCCACAAACCCAGAAGGAAGATGCATACTTGTACATTATGACATTACCTTTTCGGGTAGAAAGAAAAACACCCAGCGGTTTACTACTGCTTTAATAGAGTGAAGAACAAGCAACACTATTAATTTTTCCTTAACACCCAATATTAAGACTACCTTTAATAAGGCACTGTAACAACGCTCTTGGTAAAAGTAAAAGTGTATATTGTTATTTAGAAGGGTTATTAACCATTTGCCCACCGGAAGATTTTACCCTGTTCCTGACCAGACCATTTTTTGCTATTTTGCATTGTGCTAGTTTAACTGGCAATTGCTCGGTCATGCAGCACTGTATGCACATTAAATTTATATAATTTTTTTTTCACACATATAGAGCTTTTGTTTGTTGGCATTTGATCCCTACTGAGTTTTTTATTTGTTGCGATATAAATTAAAAAAGACCAAACATTTTGAAAAAAAAACTATATTTTTTACTTTCTGCTATAAAGCACATCTAATAAAAAATGTAAAAAAAAAATCAAAATTCTTCATGAATTTAGGCCAAAATGTATTCTGCTACATGTATGTATGTATGTATGTATTATTTGGTTTGCCTGAAAGTTATAGTGTCTACAAACTATGGTATATATACCAGAATTTTTATTTTTTTATACTTTTAATGGTGGTGATCAGCGACTTATAGTGGGACTGTGATAGTGTGGTGGGTTCCCAGCTGACACCTGAAGGTGTAAAAACAGAATTCCCGGCAACGAAAAAAAAAAACGGCATGGGGTTCCCCCCTAGTCTATACCAGGCCAGGAAAGGCCACCCTCCTCCTGAACCATACCAGGACACATACCCTCAACATAAGAACAAGGGCCTCTTCCCCCCAACCCCGGTCGGTGGTTGTGGGGGTCTGCGGGTGGGGGGCTTTTTGGAATCTGTAAGCCCCTTTTAACAACTCTATGTGAATGAGTAGGGGTACATTGTCAGTAAGTTGAGCTTGGAAATTCTTTGTTTTTTGTTTGACATGTGTCTGCCCTTCCAGTGCTCCTTACTGTAAAGGCCAGTTATAGGTGGGGGCATGTTTCATCTGTTTTTATTGTTGATATATTGGTGAGGCAACACACTGACACCTTAGCTGCCATTGCGCAATGTGCTGCGTGTCCAGTGTGTTCCTGTACTTTTAACCACTTCAGCCCCGGAAAGTTTTACCCCCTTCCTGACCAGAGCACTTTTTGCGATTCGGCACTTAGTCGCTTTAACTGACAATTGCGCGGTTGTGTGACGCTGTACCCAAACTAAATTTGCGTCCTTTTTTTCCCACAAATAGAGCTTTCTTTTGGTGGTATTTGATCACCTCTGCGTCATTTCTGATCACCGCTATAAACAAAAGAAGAGCGACAATTTTGCAAAAAAACCCCAAATTTCTTACTTTTTGCTAAAATACAAATCCAAAAAAAAATATATAAAAAAAACATTTTTTTCATCGGTTTTGGCCGATTTATATTCTTCCTCATATTTTGGTTTAAAAAATTGCAATCAGCGTTTATTGATTTGCGCAAAAGTGGCCGCGTTTACAGATGATGAGAATTAATTTCTGGGGTTTTTATTTTTATTTAAATTTTTTACTAGTAATGGCGGCGATCTGCCATTTTTAGCGGTACTGTGATATTGGGGCGGACATGTCGGACATTTTCGACACTTTTTTAGGACCAATGACATTTATTCAGCGATCAGAAATTTAAATGTCCACTGATTACTGTATAAATGTCATTGGCAGTGAAGGGGTTAACCTGTAGGGGGAGATCTAGGGGTTAACTGTGTTCCCTAGGCGTGGTCTAACTGTGAGGGGGCTGGGCTGCCAGGGGCATAAGAGATCTAACTGATCCCAGTGACAGGCATCAGTAGATCTCTTACATGCCGCTTGACAGAACAGGAAACTGCCGTGTTTACATCAGTGGTTCCCCGTTCTTCCTCTCTGCTAGGCAATCGCGGCTCGCCAGTGGAGATCGAGTCCACACTGTCACACTCCTACAGAGTGCGGCGGGCATGCCCACTACAGCGTACGCGCTAGCAGCCGTTTATAGACGACGGTTCACGAGACAGAGCCACCCTGCTGCACTAAATGTGCGCAATGCGGTCGGGAAGAGGTTAATATCCCCAAAAAAAAACAAGTAGTGCACTTTAAGAGCTTCGGTCCCATGCACACTGGGCATTTTTTTTTTGTCTGCCCAAACACCCTTGCATGTTAGCCCATGTGTCCATGCACACATCGGCGTTTAGAGCCAGAAAAAAAAGCCCATGGCCAGCATTTCCAGGAGCAGCTAGGTTCTGCCAGTAAAAACACTTGACTCATGTAAACGCATGTCAACGCATCTAAATGTGCCTTAGCGATAGGTGTATTTAGTGCTTGAGCATTAATTATGTTCAAAGGCCAGAATGCATTCTTTTTCTGGCTTAACGCGCCTAAACGCGTTTACAAGCATCATACGTTTTTTTTTCTGTCAAAACACTGTTGTCAGGAGGAAAGGCGTTTAGGAGAAATAGTAAAAATGTTCAGTGTGCATGAGGCCTTATTGGGACTGAATACCAGGAGAATTTACAGGAAGATTTTTCAGTCACAAATCTCTGTCAGGACTGTCCCTAAAAATCATCTTTTTATTAAAGAACATAATGTGCTAAGGCTCAGAACCTCAGTTATATCGAGGGGCCCTTTCCTCCGTTTATATTATAGAAAATGTGGTTGATGTGGGGCAGCACTAAGACAATTCTGCAATTCTCTATACTTTTAGAAATGAGATGCTTGAGGTATAATGTGTCCTGTGACCTGAGGCAGCTGAGGAGGCTGCCATAGGCTTACAGCAAATTTTTACACAAGGTACATTGTGACCCTGTGATGAGAAATACTGCCAAAACACACTGTGAAAGCAGCTATGTATTATTTGAAAGGTTGTGGAGGGATGCGTTTATTAAAAATACTGACAGCAAAGTGGAAGCAGAAGATTTATTTGTTTGTCACCCTGGAGATTTTATATACAGCTGAAATGATAGAATATTGTGAAGGAGATTGTTGTCAATAAAGCTTGAACAAAGTCTGCTGACTGAGGAGAATCACAGCAGCAGCTGACAGGAGAGACACGGTGAGCTCAGGGGGCACCACACACATTATGGTTAGGATAGTTAGTATTATGGTTAGGAAATGAGAATTATAGTTAGCCTAGTTAATATTATGGTTTGGCTAGTTAGCATTATAGTTAGTAGTAAAGTTAGGTATCAGTATTATAGTTAGACTAGTTAGCATTATAATTAGGGAAACAGTATTATGGTTAGGATAGTTAGTATTATGGTTAGGTAAACAGTAATGTTGTTAGGATAGTTAATATTAGACTAGCTTCACATCTATGCATGTCGGGAACGAGCTCCAAATTGCGCGCTTTCCTGCCGCGCAGAGAAACACGCTGCATGTTAGCAAACACACAGCGCCATGTGGTTCGGTGCGTCTTGTTTTTGGAAAAGAACCAGGGACCTCTTTTCTGCATTCATTTCAATGAGCTGCCCTACATGTGAGGCTTGGGAACACATGTAAAATGCAGAGAAATGTACACACACACCCACACATGCAGTAATGGAGCTCTGTTTTCTCAAATGGGTCATTTTTCAGATGCAAAGAGAATTATGCAGTCATCACACAGTGCAGAGAATTATGTGGCCAGCGCACAGTGCAGAGAATTATGTGGCCAGCGCACATTGCAGAGAATTATGTGGCCAGCGCACATTGCAGAGAATTATGTGGCCAGCGCACAGTGCAGAGAATTATGTGACCAGCGCACATTGCAGAGAATTATGCAGTCATCACACAGTGCAGAGAATTATGTGGCCAGCGCACATTGCAGAGAATTATGTGGCCAGCGCACAGTGCAGAGAATTATGTGGCCAGCGCACATTGCAGAGAATTATGTGGCCAGCGCACAGTGCAGAGAATTATGTGGCCAGTGCACATTGCAGAGAATTATGTGGCCAGCGCACATTGCAGAGAATTATGTGGCCAGCGCACATTGCAGAGAATTATGTGGCCAGCGCACAGTGCAGAGAATTATGTGACCAGCGCACATTGCAGAGAATTATGTGGCCAGCGCACAGTGCAGAGAATTATGTGGCCAGCGCACATTGCAGAGAATTATGTGGCCAGCGCACATTGCAGAGAATTATGTGGCCAGCGCACATTGCAGAGAATTATGTGGCCAGCGCACATTGCAGAGAATTATGTGGCCAGTGCGCATTGCAGAAAATTATGCGGTCAGCACACAGTGCAGAGAATTGTGCAGTCAGCGCACAGTGCAGAGAATTATGCGGTCAGCACACAGTGCAGAGAATTATGCGGTCAGCACACAGTGCAGATAATCATGCAGTCAGCGCACAGTGCAGAGAATTATGCGGTCAGCACACAGTGCAGAGAATCATGCGGTCAGCGCACAGTGCAGAGAATTATGCGGTCAGCACACAGTGCAGAGAATTATGCGGTCAGTACACAGTGCAGAGAATTATGCGGTCAGCGCAGAGTGCAGAAAATTATGCGGTCTGCGCACAGTGCAGAGAATTATGCGGCCAGCGCACCGTGCAAAGAATTATGCTGTCAGCGCACAGTGCAGAGAATTATGAAGCCAGCGCACAGTGCAGAGAATTATGTGGCCAGCGCACAGTGCAGAGAATTATGCAGCCATCACACATTGCAGAGAATTATGTGGCCAGTACACAGTGCAGAGAATTATGTGGTCAGTGTACAGTGCAGAGAATTATGCAGCCAGCGCACAGTGCAGAGAATTATGCAGCCAGCGCACAGTGGAGAGAATTATGCAGCCAGCGCACAGTGCAGAGAATTATGCAGCCAGCGCACAGTTCAGAGAATTATGCAGCCAGCGCACAGTGCAGAGAATTATGCAGCCAGCGCACAGTGCAGAGAATTATGCGCCCAGTTCACAGTGCAGAGAATTATGCAGCCAGCGCACAGTGCAGAGAATTACACAGCCAGCGCACAGTACAGAGAATTATGCACCCAGCGCACAGTGCAGAGAATTACACAGCCAGTACACGGTGCAGAGAATTATGCAGCCAGCGCACAGTACAGAGAATTATGCAGCCAGCGCACAGTGCAGAGAATTACACAGCCAGTACACGGTGCAGAGAATTATGCAGCCAGCGCACAGTGCAGAGAATTATGCAGCCAGCGCACAGTGCAGAGAATTATGCAGCCAGCGCACAGTGCAGAGAATTTTGCAGCCAGCACACAGTGCAGAGAATTATGCAGCCAGCGCACAGTACAGAGAATTATGCAGCCAGCGCACACTGCAGAGCAGTTATGTGGCCAGCAAACAATGCAAAAAAGTTACACTTCCTGCGCACAGTGCTAAGAATTATTCAGTCAATAGAAAGTGCAATGAAGTTATGCAGGCCAGCCAGGGCTGGTCCAAGGATTTTTGACACCCTAGGTGAAACCTCATTTTGCCACCCCCTTTGGCTCCACCCCTGACTCCACCCCTTTGTCCTCTCCATATATATGATGGAGGTGGCGGAGGTGGAGATTTATGCAGCGCCTCTCTACCTATTTCTTTAGCCATGGTCCACAGGCCCGCACCTGTGCCTCTGGACCCAGCCTAAAGACAAATAGTGGCGACACCGACCCACTTTCTCATGCCAGCCATGGTCCGCAGGTATATGGACAGGCTACGGTAGTATATAGACAGGCTGGGATAGTATATAGACAGGCTGGAGTAGTATGTGGACAGGCTGAGGTAGTATATGGACAGGCTGGGGAGAGTGGCGCTGCGGTGCTGTCTGTCCTACCACAAAAGATCAGACAGTCCAGGAGGAGGGAGGGAGGGGAAATCCAGCATGCCCAGAACTACATGCAGGGCTTCCATCTCACCCGCCCCAGCCGATTCCATCATTAATGCAGCACTATTGTCTCAGCTCTCTCCCCTCTTCTTCTCACTGCCGCTGCTAGGGGGGCGCCGGCATTGCAGGCTGGGGATAGAGTGGTCCCGGAGAAAGCAGGCTGACAGAAACAAATTGTTTCTGCACAGAGCGCGGAGGCGGTGGGGATGTCTTCACTGTTCACAGCAAGCGCATTTTACCACCCTGGTGTGCTGCCAGCCGCGGCTCTCCATTGACATGAGTGATTGATGCAGAGCAGTTACAGATCAACATTGGCCAGGCCCCCTGGGCGGCAGTGCGCCCTGGGCAGCCGCTTACTCTGCCTAGTGGTAGAGCCGGCCCTAAGGCCAGCACTTTATACAGTGAATAGTAATCTTATGCAGTGAAACTGTGGATGGAACTATGGTGTACCACATTCACAAAAAATCCAATTTAACCACTTGCTGACCGCAAACCGCAGTTTGACGGCGGCAAGATGGCTCGTTATCGCAAACCGCCGTCATATAACAGCGGCTGCTAGATCACGCACTATGAGCGCGCTCACTGTGTTCCGGGGGAGCCAGAGAGCGGGTAGGGCAGACGCGATCTCCGCCGGCTACCCGTGATGGTCCCCCCGTGAGAGAACAGTGGTCCGTGTATGTAAACACGGATCTCCGTTCTCATAGAGGGGGAAGGGTTGTGATCACAGGCTTCCTGTATATGGAAGCCGTGATCACTCCCCTCCCCCTGCCAGCCCAGCCCCCATACAGTTAGAACACACCTAGGGAACACATTTAACCCTTAGAGCGCCCCCTCCAGGTTAACCCCTTCTCTGCCAATGGCATTTACACAGTAATCAGTGCATTTTTATAGCACTGATCGCTGTATAAATGCCAATGGTCCCAAAAAAGTGTCAAAATAGTCCGACATGTCCGCTGCAATATCACAGTACCGCTAAAAATTGCAGATCACCGCCATAATTAGTAAAAAATAAAATAAATAAATAAAAACCCCAGAAATTAATTCTCATCATCCGTAAGCGCGGCAATTTTTGCGCAAACCAATCAATAAACGCTGATTGCGATCTTTTTAACCAAAAATATGAGGAAGAATATATTTTTTGGATTTGTATTTTAGCAAAAAGTAAGAAAAACAGTTTTTTTTTTTTTTTGCAAAATTGTTGCTCTTTTTTTATTTATAGCGGTGATCATAAATGATGCAGAGACCCCCCCCCCACCCCCCAACCGCAAGTGGAAAGTAAGCCTCAGCCGTCTTTCACACTGAACATGGCCTTGTAATCGTGCAAGTTCATCTGAACTCACATGATTTCAAAGCCGCATTTCAGTCCGACTTTGGGGGTGACTTGAAAGACATCTTCATGGGTTCATGCCAGATGTCTATTGAAATCACCCCCGAAGTCGCCAAAAGTAGTGCAGGAACTAATTTTGGAAATCGGTGCAGCGCCGCAAAATCTGTATCGCACCGATTGGTATGCTCCTATTGCCAGCAATAAGCTCTGATTTGACATGCGATTTGACCTGTCAAATCGCATGTTAAATTGTGCCAATGTGAACAGGGACTAAAGATCAATTCATAAAGCTAACACACTAGCTTAAGGATCCTTATCACACTAGTATGAGGATCCTTATTTTGTTTTTAATTGAGTTATTTCCCTTTGAGTCCAATGAGATTTTAAAATTAGTCACATGGGTAAAATAAAGATTCTTTTCTTTGTGTTTCAACTTTATGAATTGAGCCTATTGAGCTTATATTAGAAGTATCTAAAATCAAAGTTTTTATGTTAGACTCCTTCTAAAAGGCCCAGGATGCAGTTAGTGGTTAAAACAGACCACCCTTTCCCCAACTTTCCATAATTTTACTCCTGCCCCCTATCCCTCACACAATCACACATTTATTTATTTTATTATATTTTTAACACTCTTTGTTTTGTAACTGCCCCCTGCTTCTGGATTTCTTGCCTAGGCGAGGGTGACATTACCAGCTGCCTTCTGAGATACTCTTGTCATGCATCCCGGGAGCCTTCCAAGTATTCTACAGCACGTGTCATAACGCCTCAAGGGGGAGACTGTCTTCTTTTTCTTGTGCTTGAAACCAGCCTCCTAATGATGTGGCACTATGCATTCACGTCATAAGGGTGCTGGATTTCATACCCTGGAAGTGATCGTTGTCTCCCGATAATGTCAGAAAGGAAGATGGTAGCTCGAGACCAGGTGTGCAGCAGAGTGGAGAATCAGAATCAGTATATTTATTGAGCACAATCTAGCATAAAAGATAAGAGGGGTTAAGAAATAAAAATTAAAGAGGAGGATTAAAGCTCCTCTTTAACGTTTGACCTGCTTTTGTTTTGGTGTATTCAGTGTCTTTCAGTTATGGTTAAAACTTAATGCCAGGACTTTTTTCCTTTTTGGACCACTGCCAGGTCTTATTTTGTAGTCTGTGTTCAGCCAGGGACATTTCCTTTAATTTCCATATTCTATTCAAATAAAAAAAAAATAAAGATTGGGCTTTACATACGGTATATTGTGTTAAAGGCTAGCATAAATTTATGTGGTTTCATGACTACCCTTTGGTGAAGTTGTGACCCTTTAAGTGACCCCCCGCCCACCCCCACCTCCAGGTGCAACCCAGCTGGTAAAACTTTAACCTTCCTCCCCATTACAGTCTCCATGCATAATGACCCTATGTATTTCTATGAGTGAATTATACCCGTGTGACCCTCCAGCCATCCTTGGTAGTATGGTTCACCTAGAGCAGGGGTAGGCAACCTGTGGCTCTCCAGCTGTTGTAGAACTACATTTCCCATCATGCTTCTGGGAGTAATTGTATCTAGCAGCCTTGCAATGCCTCATGGGAAATGTAGTTCTACAACAGCTGGAGAGCCGCAGGTTGCCTACCCCTGACCTAGAGTAATGAATGGGGCGATGTGCAAAGGAGGCAGAGGAGCCAGCCAGGACATTCTCTTTGCAAAGGATGGGCAGGACCAGGCACAATTACACAGTGTACTTCATTGACATGAATAGGGAGGTAAGTATTTTACAGGTGGGCTGCACACAGGACTTCCGTATTTGTGTGTGTGTGTCTGTGTGCAGCCAGAGTGGAGGTATAATGGGCAGGGGAGGTGGAGGTATACATACCTCCCACACCACCCAAAAGATGTGGCTTGCAGGAGATTTTTTAACGTCCTGCAAACGCACCGCCCCAGTGTGAAAGCACTCAGGCTTTCACACTGGGGTGCATTAGGAGACAGTTCAGAGGCACTTTACAGGCGCTGTTTTTAGCGAAAAACACCTGTAAAGCGCCTCTGGTGTGAAAGGGGCCTTATGGTAATGCTGTGCATTAAAGCCCAACTATAGCCAAAACTTTTTGTTTAGCTTTGGTTAGAGTTTTGATTGATGTTTGTGATTACATTGGAGTAATTGAAAATCTCTCCAATGGAAACACATAAAAACAAGAACATATTTTAGAAGAGTGAGGAAGATTTAGAAATTTAGACAATGTTTTTATTGTTGTCTGTGCCTTCCTGTTGTGATAGTGTGGTACCCCAGCAGGAGGATGACCCAGTATTCTCAACCTGGCAGGTTGAGGAGCTCCAGGGGATTTGCTCATTTGGGAGGAAACTGGCTTTTCAGTTTCCTCATTTCTTTAGAAAGTCAGTTTCGGGACCTGGGTGAAATCCCCAGTCCTGGGTCCAGATTTTGTGACCTACTGGGACACTGTTTATCCAGCTGGGTGGGGGCCTGATAAGAGAGTCAGGACCAGGGTTCTGGGACACACACTGGGAGATGGCTCCAGAGAGGGAGATAGGCGGTCTCCAGGGGTCTAAGCTGCAGGAGGCAGTCTAGTCAACCACATCTGCGAGGAGGCAGAGGTGACATGCGATCACGCAGCGGCTGATCACTTATCAGCCAGTAGGGCTGACTTCAGTTATTAGCCAGGTGGGCTATCTTTCGTTTATCAGCCAAGACTGCTGAATATTATTTATGCCAGTAGCAGGAGGCTGAAGTATAGAACAGTGTTGGAACCCCCCTGCGAGGGAAGATTACTGTTTTACTTTTGAACTTTCTTTTAATAAATATGGGCTATCATGCCCTCAAACAGAGATCCTGGCTGGCGTGAACTCACTAAGAACGCATCTACCATGAGAGCTAAACACCCCCATGCCACACGTGGTCTCTGCACCACAATGAGTTTGTGTCATGTTGGCTGTGTATGGAAGGGTAGCCAGGCGAACAGCATTTCGGAGGAGTGCTTTTGGACACAATCCAGATCCCTGCAAAAAAGTGAGTTCAGCTGTTAAGTGAACTGTGTTTTGGTGCATGAGACTGCACAATCTGTGTGTACAGGTGAGGAGAACCTGCAAGAGAAAATGAGCAAGCCTTAAAAAGACAGTATTCCATTTTGGCTGAACAGCACAAAAGTGTTGTGGAGTGACTGTGAGGATGAAGCAAGGGTGGGAGCCTGCCAAAGAGTATTGCAGACGTTTATTTGCTTCACTTACTGCACCTAAAGGAGAAGTGCATGCTGTTGCCCCTAACAGCGGTAGTGCAAAGATTGCACTGGTGAAAGTGGTTGCCGTGGGAACAAGGAAGTAATTTGTGTCACAGATTTTTGTAGTCCTATGTCACCCAAGGATGCTATTGTGGGCTATCTGGAAGACCTTGAATTTGGGGCTGTAGTTGAAGGCTGGCCTAGAAACCGCTGGGCTGAGTTGGTACAGCCACTTATTCCCAAGGAATACCGGAAAGTATACAGCAGTATGGTTTCTAACAGAGGTGACTATGGCAGCTATAAAGCCACAATCCTGGATAAAGAACGCTGGAAAAATTCCAGAAGGAGTGAGCAACAGGCTCACCGGAAGTTTGAGAGGATTGTGGTCGCCCATAGCAACACTGATGATGTCAGTCCCAGGAATCACAAACCAGAGGATTATGGCAAGCGCAAAGCAACGCGGCTTCATGGAAAGAAAAGTCAAGGTGTTTGGTAGAGCCAGCAAAGAGCAGCTGGGAGAGGGCCATCTTCTTCGGCAACAGGAGAAAGTGGCCGGGAACCATGTCTGGAATGTGGTGAATTGGGACATGATTTTTTTGTCATATCTCAGGTTGTGGGGTACAGCAGGAGACGATGTTGCGGAACAAAAGTTTTAGTCTGCAGGCCCAGATTCCTGTGCAATTATGTTTGCAGTCATCCTTACCAACAGAGAGGAAGTACCCGTTGTGCCTGCAGGGGATGCTAAGGATTTCGAAAGGGCTGCTGCAGTTTCATCCCGTGGCCACCAGGTAGAGTTGGCTAGAGAAAGTGCGGCAGAGGACAGCTTTGTGAGACACCATACTCAAATGAAAATGGTAACCCCAACTACTGCGGTGTGTAAGACTGTCTTTACTGAAATTATGTCTAAATTTATGTTGGGAAAGACTGGTGATGAGACTATTAATGATGATGTGAGGGTGCCTCTAGTTAGTGGGGGCCACAAAATGTGACATTCAGACTGACTTTTTTCTGTACAGTGGGGAGGCAGGGGTTAAAGTCAAACCTGCACTTAGGTGTGCTTCTCACGAGGGAATTAATGTTGTGTCTAATGTCTGCAAGTCACAAATGGGTAGTGGGCAGGGACAGCCCAGCGAAGGTAAAAAGGCTGACAATGTTTATAATGAAAAGTCTGCTGCTGTTGGGAAAAACCCCAGGACATTGTAAAGCAAAAGCTGAGGTTAAATATGGGCCGTTGCCCATAGCAACGGGTGGTAAAACAGCACAGTTGTCCCTAAAAATCTCCAAGAAATGTCCTGTATTGGACCAGGAGGTTGCCCTGGACAACTGTGATGTCACTCTGGTGTCACTCTGGTGGGGCAGAGTGGAACTGCACCTTTTTTTTGGAATGTGTACAATCTGCTAGTTATGAAAATGTGCAAGTAAATAATGGGTTAATGCAACTTGTGGAAAATGCAAAACTGTGAGGTTTATGAAGCGCCACCTCAGCATGTTGAAAGGGGTGTATTGCAACCTATTGTGCTAAAATCTGTATTGCCGATATCTGACATGATCCACAATGACTGAATGTAATAAGTCTGCAGCTAAGCCCGTCTGTTTGTATGTGTCACCTTGGGCAGATGGATCAGTGCTGAGGAGTACCAGTGAAGGGAGCACACATACAATGGATTGGGATAGTTGGCATAAAAATATGATCTCCTTGATAGAGAAGGATTTTATGCACAAAAATCAGGTGGACACTGTCTCTACTGTGCCAGTGGAGGAACTGCAGAACAGCCTGTAGCTGAAGCTGTGGTGGCTGCTGCAGTGGTTAACCCTCTAAGAGAAAGAAGGACCAGATAAGGGCAAACACACAGCAGAGATTTTGTCCATGACTCTAAAATGTAGTGTTGATCTAGAGTGTCAAGGAGACGTTGTCGTATAAAAAGTAAAGTAAATGCACTGTTGCTGAGCCTAAGAAGTTGGATATAAGTACAGAATCTGGCAGCGCTCTGGTAGAGCACCAGGCTGTGGTTACCCCCAGCTGGGAGTTGCTTTGGTTAAACGGTGCAACTGCTCAAGTCACAGCAAGTGAGTCTTTCTGCATTCCCTGGATCATGAAAGTCCTCAAAAAGGATTTGGGTCAGGAATCAAGGGGCTGGTTTGCAACCAAAGAACTTAAGGAGATGCTTGAACTTTGGGAGGTACAGCCATGTGATGCTGGTGTTGTTTTTTCCACAGTCGGATGGTCTGGTACTGCGGAGTACCACTAGGAGGAGCACTAAATGGCAGACTGTACAGATCAAAGGTGAGCAAGACAGGAATGGATTGTTGCTGAATTTATTGCTAGTGTTAAAAGTTGCCTCTAGGTTTGATGCTGGATTACTCCCTGTAAAAATGGAAGAGGCTCTAGAAAAATGGAAAAGGTGTCAGAAATATCAGAGGTGTCACCCCCTAACAGCCAGGTAGAAAGCATTTCTGCTGCTATGGTCCACGGTGGTGCTGGTCAGCTGTTGGAGTTGGTGAAGGGCACTTTTGCTGCACCAGGGGACAAACCACGTGAAATGGAAGGGCATAGCGTGGACAAGGAAAAATCAAAAATACAGACCGGGGCTCAGATGGATGTGTTTCAACAGACTGGTGTCACCAGTTCAGTAATGGGCTTAGGTGACAAGCCTGATAAGGTCCTGGAGATAGGGGCATGGAGGAGAACTGCGGTAAAAGGTGTATTTTGGTCAGCCAAGAGCTTGCCTGTTCAAGTTTGGGATAGAAATCCAGATAGAATTAGAAATGGTCAGGTGGTAGGACAGCTGCCTGCAGAGTGGGTGATACCAGGGGAGTTAACGGCTGGTGAGGCTACTGTACGTGATACTGCCCCCCCCGGGGTGTGTGCCCTTTGCAGACTCCGCCCTAACAAAAGCTGGAAAAATAGTTGGTGACATCAGAGGGAATCCGTTAAGAGGGGCCTAGGGAAACACACCCGCAAGAAAGCGTGGGCCCACGCAGCTGTCAGTTGGCACAGAGGTGCCCCACTCAAGAGTGCGGCTTAGTGTGTCCCGCCCCCTAGGGGTTTGGTAGGGGAGATATGTGGTAGTGTGGTACCCCAACAGGAGGATGACCCGGGATTCTCAACCTGGTAGGTCGAGGGGCTTCAGGGGATTTTCGCATTTGTGAGGAAACTGGCTTTTCAGTTTCCTCATTTCTTTAGAAAGTCTGTTTCGGAACCTGGAGTATTTCATAGCGGTGGGATGAAATCCCGAGTCCTGGGTCCGGATTTTGTGACCTACCGGGACACTGATTATCCAGCTGAGTGGGGGCCTGATAAGAGAGTCAGGACCAGGGTTCTGGATCACACACTGGTAGACAGCTCCAGAGAGGGAGACAGGTGGTCTCCAGGGGTCTAAGGCTGCAGGAGGCAGTCTAGTCAACCACATCTGCGAGGAGGCAGAGGTGACTCGCGATCATGCAGCAGCTGATCGCTTATCAGCCAGGAGGGCTGACTTCAGTTATTAGCTAGGTGGGCTATCTTTCATTTATCAGCCAGGACGGCTGGATATCATTTGTAAGCCAGGATGGCTGAATATTATTTATGCCAGTAGCTGGAGGCTGAAGTATACAACAGTGTTGGAGCCCCCCTGCGAGGGAAGATTACTGTTTTACTTTTGAACTTTCTTTTAATAAACATGGGCTATCATGCCCTCAAACAGTGATACTGGCTGGTGTGAACTTACTAAAAATGCATCTACCACGAGAGCTAAACACCCCCATGCCACACTGTCCTTATAATACCTGCACCCCCCATTTCTTTTGGAGACAGAAAATGAGAAAAAATACCCCCCAGTGGGAGTCACAGATAGCAGAAAACTCTAACAAAAATTTGAATTCAGCTCCATTCTATCCTGGATCTCAAAACAAATTGCTGGAGTTAGGCTTTATTAGTAATACATTTAGTAACCAAGGTCACATCACGTACTGAGTAATGAAAACTATAAAATGCCCTGGTAATATTATTGGATCAGCTAGATTTCCATTTTTATTTGTCAAATGGTGATCATTGAAATGTTTTCATTTAGGCATGTTTGTGGTTCTAATTGCTTTAAATGGGAGCGTGACTACGTTTTAATTGACAGTAAAAGTCTAAATTGGTTCTGCTTATGAAAGCACTTTCCTTAACAAAAGCAAGAAATAAGAAATAAACGTGGCATGACTCACTTGGAAAACCACTTGTATTTACTGCAGATTTAAAGGTTTTTTTTTTTAGAAAGCAAGAAAAGCTAAATCAGAAATTAATACAATATTTACTGAGGGTGAGGTTAAACAGGCACACCACATTTTTCCTTGTAAGTTTACCCATGCTGAGCTATTCAGTGTAATATAGGGATGTGTTTCCTAACAGCTTTGCTGTATTTCTGATCTTTGCACCCAGGGATGAATATTAGGGGACCATGATTGGGAGGACTCTGAAGAGATATAGTATTTTTGGGAGGATAGACATTTTGACCACTGCTATTCTGCCCATCCATGCTAGGGGGAGAGTAGACCATTTGGTCATAAGATTAGTGAGGTGGGTGAGCATGTGGGAATAATTTGCTGCATAAAGGTCAGAGGGGTTAGCTGTGAATTTGATTCCTAAGTAAGAAATGTGGGTGGTTGTCCAAGTGAATGGGAGGGATTCCTTTAATTGGGCCTGCAGAGTGGGGGGGCAAAGAGATGGTGAGTGCTTTTGATTTCTGGGGGTTAACGTGGAGAGTGCATATTCGCCCAAAGTCTGTGCATTTTCAAGAGGTTGGGTGCAGAGATCAAGGGTGATGTTAAGAACAAGAGAACATCATTGGCAAATAAGCACAATTTGTGATGGTGACTGCCCATATCCAGCCCACTAATATTGGGGCTATTTCTAAGGAGGAAGCTAAGGGTTCGATTGCTATGGCAAAAAGGAGGGAGGAGAGTGGACAGCCTTGGCGTGTGCCTCTTTCTATTTGGAAGGGGTCTGAATGAAATCCCGAGTATGTGACGTAGGCTTTAGGATTGTGATATAGAGTAGTGATCCACCTGAGGAAGTTCGTTCCAAATCCCCAGCGCTGAAAGATGGAGTTGAGATAGGGCCAGGCTAGCGAATAAAATGCCTTATATTTATCTAGCGATAGAACCACAGGTTGGTGTGTGTCACGATTGGGCAGTGTGTGCTATGAGGGTGGCTTGATGTATGTTGTCACCTGCTTGTCTAGAGGTTATAAATCCTGTTTGGTCTCTATGAATCAAGGTTCCTATGATGGTGTTAAAACAGGCTGAGAGAATTTTAGCAAGGATTTTCTAGATTAAGAATGGAGATAGGTCTGTAGTTGTACCAAGAAGTATCACCGGTCTTTGGTTGAGGAATCATAGATATTGATGCAGTTAAGGATTCAGGACGAAAGTCAGCGAAGCCTTTATAGTATGAAGCTGAAAGGCCATCAGGGCCTGGGCGCGTACGTGGTTTTAAGGTCTTAATTGTCTTGACAACCTCTTCTATAGGGATAGATTTCTATAGGGCCATTTTATGATCGGGAAAAAGAAAGGGGAGGTGGGCAGAGGATAATAGGGGGTCTTATTGAGATTGTCAAATTCTTTAGGGTCACTGTAAAGTTCAGAGAGTTTTTTTCGGAATACGTTCAGTATTTTCAGTGGGTTGCTAGTATAGGAGTCTGAAGATGTTTTCAGTCTTATTGGTTTCGGGGTGTAATCTGCTCTATGAAGGGCGAGAGCTAGGAATGTGTCTGGTTTGTTTGCCTTCATGTACATGGTATGTTTGGATCTGCGGAGCGCTTTCTCTGCCGAGTCGGTTAGGTGTATGTCCAGTTCCTGGCATGCTTTCTCAAAATTTTGTTTAGTCGTAGGGGAGGGTGAGGTTTGGGACTGCTCAGAGACTTTGTGGAAGGTTATTTCCAATGTAACGGAGGCCAGAGATATTTTTTTTGTTGTGTTTTCTTTGTTGAAATCAACAGTGTGCAATGCAGCCAGCTTGTCTGCCTAATTAGCCTATGAATTCCTGTGCCCCGCGGGGGAGTAGTCGATTTTGTTAGGAGGCACACACACGGCCTGACGTCCTGTGACTGGAGAGGGCAGACATCCCGTCTCCAGGGGTCTTGTGGGCTAGGCTTAGCTAAATTCAAAGCACAGTTTAATTTCCCTAGGCTGGGCCAAAACAGTTGGTCTTGTGCCGAGCTTTCGCCAGTGATGGGCTCAGGGGAACTTTGGTCCGCCTGTACCGCTAGGAGGCTATAAAATACATGGGACTTTGCTGTACTGGATTGTGGCCTGCTACCCTCTGTGCCCAGATTGTGCCCTGTGATCCTGGACTAATCCCTTGATGTACCAAAATTGCTGCCTGCGCCCCTGGACTTATCCCTTGATGTGCTCTATTACCAACCCTGCTGAGTGCCACCCTGTGAGCAGATCTCCCCTGGGCTTTCTCCCTCCCCTGCTGTGTGCCATCCCTGGAAAGGATTGACCCTATGCTTGCCTGCTCTGTTGTGTGCCATCCCTGGAAAGGATTAACCCTGTGCTTGCCAACTCTGCTGTGGGCCATCCCTGGAAAGGATTAACCCTGTGCTTGCCAACTCTGCTGTGTGCCATCCCTGGACAAGAAGTACTCTGCCTCCCTCCCCTGTGTGCCATCCGCAGTGTGTTGCCCGGACAAGGACTGTTGCTTTGTGCCTCTGCTGCGTGCTGTTTTGGCCCCTGGACAAGAATTACTTTGCCTCCCCCCTGTGTGCCATCCGCTGTGTGTTACCCGGACAAGGGCTGTTGCTTTGTGCCCCTGCTGCATGCTCTTTCACCCTCTGGACAAGGATTACTTTGCCTCCCCCCTGAGTGCCATCCACTGTGTGCTACCCGGACAAGGACTGTTGCTTTGTGCCCTCTGTTGTGTGCTCTCTTCCCCGGAGGAGGATTAACTCTGCCGCCACACCACCTGCGTGCCCCCCCGTGAGTAAACTGACTCTGTGTTACCAGAACTTTGCCTCCCCCCCGTGTGCCCAAACGGACTCCCTGTTACCAAAACTCTGCCTCTTCCCTGTGTGCCCAAACATACTCTTAGCCCCTGACTGTCGCTAATTCCTGTCGCCTGGCTGCAGGCTAACCTTTCTCCCTTCAATAAAGCTTGTGTGAGCACTCCCACTCTCCGCATGTGCTCTGGTCCCCCCCATCAGATCTAACTTCTTCAATTGTCTACGTTTTTCATTGCGAAAGTATGATGCTTGGCAGCTTCTAACCTCAGCTTGTTCAATTAAGTTTTGGCAATAAAACCTGGAAGTTTATTGGTTGCTATGCACAGCTGCACCAGATTCTGTGTTCTACAGTTTTAGTAAATCCCCCCCAATGCGTCTTCATTTAATTGTATGACAGGAGAAAGCTGTTTGGCTTGTCATCCTAATTGGGGATACAATCTGTATGCAGGAATTTTTCCGTTACATTCTTCCAATATTAACCCTTTTGTGACCAGAGGTCATTGATGTCTAGATGCTCAGGCCACGTTTAGCAGCATCAGTATGCATCATTTAACTTGATAATAACTGTATGACTAATTTTCCAACTTGGGGCATGTGGGGCAATTGGAGCATTTAAGACTATTAATGTATCCTCCCAAAAGGGGAATATGCATGGGAACATAAATATGCAATTATAGATATGATGAAGTTAAACACATCAGCATGTCAGCCATTGTAAACATTTAAAACGAAATGCCCTGCCTAACAGCAGGTACCACAAGTAGCTTGCTATTATCTTTACTAGTGCAAAAATCACCCTTTTGCCAATCTGCTGTGGTTTTTAATTTTTTACTAGGGGTGTGACTTCTGGGCTATGCCCTGACTAACAGCCATTCCTCTGTCAACTGTGCTTAAGAAGAGTACTTCAGGTGGAATAGGCAAAACTCAGAAAAAACCTTAGAGGTAAGCACAGTGGAGAGTGTTCTGCCTAATAAAAGATAGAAGCTTATGGTGTCTACCCTGAGGAAGAGCACATAGGCAAAATGTCTCAGATTTTCACTTCAAAATCAGTATCATGAAATAACATTTTGACACATTAATGCCAGAGCAAGAGAATTTACAGCAGAATATAGCAAGGATATAAAAATGTAAAATAGATCTCCAAGCAAAAGGGTAAATGCACAGTTCAAACATAGACACATGAACAGTTTAGTTCAGCAAAAATATTTGTAATTCACACTACCAGCAACATAACATTTCCAGCGCAGTGACTAAGCTGAGGTTATGAATTTTGCCTGGAGATTTTATTGAGGCTGAATTCATACTGTCATATCTTAGCTTGTCCCTCTTCCATAAAAAATCAGGCTAGGACAGCACGTAAGCAGGTGCAGTAAGCTAATCTGCCACTAGGTGACTCTGTTCCAGAGTAGTGTCTGGTTACAGAAAGGAGTGTCATCAGGTGCTAGGCCCCCTTTAGTTAGAGCCCTCCTGTAGTGATGTTATGGGAGATTCAGGGTCCACATACAGTATAAGTTGGGCTGGGAGGAGACCTACTATAGTTGGGACATGAGAGCCAAAGACCCCACCATAAGGTAGATGTACTGTAGCCAGCAACTGAAGGCCCTAGATAGGGCTGGAGGACAAGGAGAGGTAAACCTGCACCCAGAAGAACCAGCTGTAGACTTCCTGACCTTTGTGTAGGTAGGGGTTATGGTTGGTTGCAAAAATGCCTTTTAGGCCAGTTCAAGAGTTCCCTGTAGTGAGCCTATTCCCCTGCAGGGTCCTGGAAGAGGTGTACACATGGGAGAGGTGACTGCAGAGATCCCATCTCAGTGAGTACTAATGACCCCGGGTGGAGAGAGACTGTTTAGGCAAAATGGCTTACTGAACGTGCTGCATGATGCTTTTACATATGACTACTGCGGACCGTCCACTACATGTGATTGACAATAGACTGTCAAGTGACCCCAGATAGTTTGTCAATATGATGTGACTGTTTGTGCTTCTCCAAGTTCCATCAGTAAAGTGCAGCAACCCTGTCTTTGTGTGGACATTCCTTCCTTTGGGGATATAATGGTTAACAGCCGGGAATGTCAGGAGGAGGCCCCTGGCATGGAATGGGCACAAGATGGTGGAGGGTTAAAGCCTCAAGCTGGTGGGTCGCTGTTCTAGCAGGAGAGGAAGCGGGGCAAGGGGAAAAACTGGCGAACAATTCTAGTCGTTCATTAGCCCCCCTTACAACTACACAAAACTATGGTTTTGTATGCAAAAATTACTGCACACACAGACCATAAAGTAAATAGGCATCTGAAAAATGGCAAGAAAAAATGTACTGTATTTTTCTCTGACATTTTTCAGCTATGGTTTATGCACCGCTAGGTATGGACTGAGAGCCATATCACACAATCAATCCTGTTCCAGTGGAAACTCACCAGCAACAGAATTGCTAAGTGAGTACTCATGTGCTCCTATGGTGCTGCTGTCTTGCTGGCCAAATCAGACAGATGCTGCTCCTTTGCTCTTCCCTCGCTAGTGACCTTTTTAGTGTTTTAGACTGCAAAAGAGCAATGTCCTAGAAGCAAGTGGCACAGCTCTATCTACTATTGTAACAAGAATAGTTTTGTAGATAAAACACATGCTGGTTTCTTACATCTCCCTGAGGCCTCGGTGACAAGATTTCCCCGAAGTTTCTTCCCTATACTACATAATAAAGACGCAACTTTCTTGCAGCTGGGTACCTTAGTTATTTAGTTTTTGCTATTGGGAATCTCTGGTGAAAAGTGATACTGTTGTTTGGCTTGTGACTGATGATTCTAGCTACCATGCTGAACTGAATTTTTAGTTTTGCATGGTGTTGGTCAACTGTTTATTTTCATTAAAGCGTATCTATGGCAACATACAGTAAGCTGACCAGGAATATAATGCATGTTCACCATAGGGAGAAGGAGTTTGACCAGCCCAACTTGCACTACCACTTTTACCATTCCCCGAGCCCATTGTCCCTTCACCTACCTATCCCTTCCATTCTGCTCCCACCCCTTTCTTCTTTCCTTTGGCTTTTCCCACACTTTTCTATTTTCTACATATTTTACCTCTCCCGTCCTTACTTCTACTTTCCTACTAGTCCCCCTCCCAGCCCGGAAAAATTGTGATCTCACATTCAGACAAGGACACAGTTTTTCATTGTTATTGTTTTAAAGTATACATGAACTCTTACCTTGTTAAACAATGCATTCAGTTTAAAATAGAAATGAATAAAATGATAAATACCCTTTTTTCCCTTCTTTTTTTTATAAGCAATCACAAAATCTTTGTTCACAGCTGCATAAGGGGCTTAGAGAGCTAGGGATGGAGAAACAGCAGTACACTGATCATCCCACTGATCACCCAGTGAATGGCTGTGCAGGGGGCAAGGGGGAGGGTCAGCACAAGTATGATAATTGAAGGGCAGGCTGTGCTCCCATCACAGTCACAAACTGACCACACTGGGATGGGTGTGCTCTCATGCCTAGTGTACTCAGTTTAAAATAGGGAAACAGGAACATCAGGGATTTCACACAAAGGAAGCAATACAGAACAGGATGCTTTTTCCATAGAAGAACATGGTACAGCAGGCACATATCAGGAATATGAAGTGTTGGGTTTACATACTCTTTACGTGTTATTACATGAAAATACCATAATATTCTAATCATTGTTACACTAGTTTTATTTGTTATACCTGTTTCTTGCATGAGCCATCTTGACTACGACCTTTCCATGCTGTTTCTGGCTATATATCTAAATGGCTATATAAATGTAACCTATTGTATCCTATTCTAAACATAATTTAAAATCTTTTAAACAAAAAGTATATCTAATGCCAGAACTTGTTTTTAAAATTTTGGATAGAGTAGGGAATGGTTAAAACCACTGTCATGATTTTTTGTCATCTGTGTCCCATTAAAGAGATTTTTGGTTCAGCCCAGGTTCACACTATAGTGATCTCAGACATCGCATGTGATTCGCACCTGCACCGCAGGTGCCGATCACATGTGATGTCTGTGCAATGCAAATTAAGCCATACAGTTGTATGGCTGAACTCGCATTGGATTCTCAGAAAAAAGGTGCAGGGGCTTTTTTTTCCCCACACCATTCTCACCCATGCCATCCGATTCCTGTCAGAATCCACAGTTCGCATTGCAATCTGTGAACCTTTCTGTACTGACACCCGCAACGGTTCACAGAAGGCAGTGTGAACTGCCTGCGGGAGAGATGTGATGCGGGAACCGGCACTGGAATCGAGCTGGTTGATGTGAACCCAGGCTCAAAGTGAGAAAATCCCCTCTTAGACAGTTATCATCAAAATAGGTTTCCCCATTGGAAAATTCCCCTTGTATTCCTGTTCTGGTGACTCAAAATCCTATCGCTTCCCATCACTTTCTATCCCAGTGACAGTGATTACAAATAGAGAGTGTAGTGCACCCCCTAAGGAGCTGCAAGTATAATGAGATTCCTCACCCTGCTTAGCCAAACACACTGAATTTTCAAAGCCACTCCAGAGTCAGCGAACAGTCTGTGAGTTTGTTTTTTTTGTTTTATTGAGGGTAATAATTTTGGATAGGGATGGGAGCTTATGGGATGCATTCTTGACTTCAAACAAACTTCAGGGACAACTCTTCCTATATACAATCTTATATACAGTCTCTATATACAGCTCCTCTTCTTCCTCCAGCACACCCTTGTATTCAGAACCAAGCTATGTCACCCTGTTGTGGCTTTGTAGCAAAGGCCCATTACAGGCAGGGACTCGCAGCCCCTCTACTTGGAGAACAGATAGGGTGACACAGCTCACACTTTCCCAGCACTTCTTCTCTGTAGTCATTCCTGCCAGCCCACCTTGCTGCAGCAGCCCCTTTCACTAGCCCTCCAGGCTACTTTGTCCCACAGTCCTCTAGACTGACACATACCAGCCAGCCCGGCTGACTCTCAGATCTCCTGGATGTGCTGACCTGCTCCTGCTGTCCTATCACTTGCTCCCATGCCTCCAGGAAAGGATTCCTCCATGTGTTGTAGAGGGTCCCTCCAGCACCTGAACCCCAGGCCCGAATTCACCCCCCCCTCAAGACTAGGGGGTGTCCTCAAGTCAAGGGCCATCGACAAGTGCTTCAGCACTTCATCTCCATCTTCCACTCGACTACCCCTGCTGGAATGACTCATGCCAATTTATGAGGTGGTCTGCCCCCTACCAGCCTATTTTCTGGGGATTGGCTGGACCTCATAAATATGCCAAGCAGCTTCACCTAGCCCTGCTCACTACATCTGGAAGCTTCTCCAAGGTTCCAGAAAACAGGGGGAGGCACCAAAGATGTTGCTTGTTGAGTCATCCAGCCTACCTGAGTCACTCAACCCTGACCCAGATTCAAGCCAGGCCTGGCTCAAACTAATTTAAGTACACTAACAGCTAACTATACACACCTAGCACGCTAGCTAGAGGGCGCTAAAAAAGGATAAATATCTCCAGCGGAGGCACAGGCAACAACAAAAAAACCTGACGGGGTCAGGTATAACCCCTCTCCATTCTATTAAAAATATATTTTGCCTTTAGAAACACTTTATCAATGGGTTCTTAATATAAGATCCTTTATCACTAATGCAAGCCAATGAGTGTAATAAGATCTTTCAAAAGTGTGCATTTTTTGTCTTGCTTTGTGTGCCACCGCAAATAACCTCAAAAATTAAATTGTAATTCATGTGGAAAATATCTATTTCATTTGTACTATGCCAGGTGTAAAAATGTAACTAAAACACAATTATATTGGTTTAACTTATAAACCCTGACAGATGTTCTTTCTGTTCAGCTCAAAATGTGTGCATTAAGCATATTACTCTTGTCACCGTCTTCACAACAATGCAACAATAAATTGAAAATCATATGCTTTATTAATAGTGCAGACTGAATTCATCATTAATAAAGATATTTTCTTTACAGCTCTTGTTTCATATTCCCTGGATCGAAACCCAGCATTTTTATAGAAAGTCAGTGACATGAACAGAGAAGAGCAGTCAGACACAGAAGTGATTCGCATATGGCCTGGGCAGAGAGAGCACACAAGGAAGATGCAGTCTCAGCAGCTACAGCTGGACACAAACAGAGGTACTTCAGGAGCAATCACTGCTCAGACTAAAGAGGAAGCAATATGCCAGCCAATAAACGCACATAATCCTTGCTCTGCAATGTGTTACAAACCCAGCACAACTTCTCATGCTGAAATGAAAATTGAAAAACAACAAAGGTTTTATATACATAATGGAAATGAAGCCTCTGCTCTGCCATTTAAAGTGGTTGGGTTATCACTAGAAAATATGATTGTGTCTCAAACTGACATCATTTGGGAAAGTTACATTGTAGCAGCCTATAAAAAAAACTGTTCATATGGCAGATTAGCCTATGCTGATACTTCCACAGATGACGCCGAAGAATTGCCCTCCTTTGTGTTGACTGAAAAGAAAAGGCAATTTCATGCAAGGAGTAATCGATCAGTTGCTGCTAAAAGACCTTGTTCAAAAGAGAGCATACATGCAATGAAGGAGATTAGGGATTGGGTGATAGAGGGTAAAATTGACAATCAGAGACCATTTAAAAGAAAGCTATCAGTTACCCTGGAAGAAACTGAAGAAGTGAGCGCAAAACAGGCTTCTTACAGTTTCAGTAAAAGCTGTGATACTCCTGACCTTTCCATGCATGTCAGTGAAAAGGAAACCTTTGGTGGATCAAAGACACTTTATGGCCGTTTTAAAAATTCTGACAAATGTCTAGAATTTGACTGGACCACAGGCTCTACTGATCTGTGCAGTGTGGCAAAAAGATATCCTGAAAGACAATTTTATTCAGAAAAAGCTAATTCTTCTTTAAGAAAAGTTAACACTCCACAAATATGTAATTGTACCGGAGATGGTTATGAAACATGTAGTGTGAAATGTAGACTGAGATCAGTGCTGAAAGACTCTTTTCTTGGTGAAATAGATGTTTTCACAAGCATTTTTATTCCTGAGACTGACAATACCGTTGATTATACTGTGCCATACACTGCTTTGACGCAAAAAGGACACTGTAAAGCTCAGACTTATTCTAAAGAAAGCCTTTTTTTGAAAACGAGCACATACAGCAGGATTAATCCACATGACAGTCCCTCACTGTATCCTCAAACGACTTCAAATGTTATTTTTAACAAAGAAGATGACAAGCCTATCAAATCACAACACCAACTGGTTTTCGAATGGGCATCTCATGAAAAAAGTACCATTTCTGCAAACATGTTAATAAGCTGTCCAGTTTTGCAAAAAACTGTTTTGTCATTTATTGATAAGAAAAACTGTCGTTTTGGCAGTAATTTGTTTTTGTCAACAGAAATGTCATTTCCAGCATTGCTCAGTCTCCACAGAAAACGTAAAAACCAATATTTTCTTCCCAACATCAGCACTTCAGCAGATTCATTCATTGGAATGCCTATAAACGACTTTGCATATTCTCAAAGCAGTATTTCTGAAGGAGAATCTTTTCCACAAAATGGATTACAAATCCCGCAACATTTTCCGAAAACGAATTGTGTTAAAGCCAAACAAATGGAAATGGAGGTTACACTTGGCGAAGAAACAATGAATGAAAGCACTGAAAGTGCTCATCTGGTCTATAAAACTGAACTTAAGAATCAAGGCTTCTGTTTTCCTTCACACCTTCTGAATGCTGCTGAGAATTCAGAAGACACTCTGAAAAGGTTTACAGAGGCAAGTTGGATGCAATCATATCCAGAACTGGGGTTTGATGAAGCATTTGAGAAAATCGGTTTGGATATGTATATGGTAGAACTACAGAATGATAATGTGGCAGAAGCAAACTATTTACTCCAGAGTGAAAAGCTGTTTTGCCAAAACCAAGCCATATCTGCTAGCAGTGTTCCAATGCAAAGTGAATTTAGGGGCTGCAAAAAAGAATGCTGTGGTGCAAATTCACAACACTTGAATGAACTTGGTGTGTCAGATGCAGACAGAAAAGTGTACAAGAAAGAAGTGCAATGTGTTTCTGAAAACAATGAAATTGTGGGCAACTTTTTACAAGACAGCACAACGCATGACACATATTTCTGTGAAAATAGCATTCAAAATGGAAGAGAACAGAAGAGGTCTGTTACAATTTTCCAAAATAAGTCTAAACCTGAAGAGCACAGTGAAAGCCTGAAATTATATGTATTAAACAAGGCAATAAACCTGAAGAATTCATGTTTGCCAATTGATACTACCAATGGTTTTCCTTCAGCGACCATCTTGAACGTAGTTACAAAGGAAGAGTATGACAACATAAACAAATTACAAGCTGAAGGGGCATGTTCCTTAGAAAATACTGAAAAATCAAACTGTTATTTAACAGATGCTAATTATTCTCTAGAAGAGAATTATTCTCTAGAATGCAATTCTGCCATTGGTGTTACAAACCCCAACATGGTAGAGCTTGCTAGGCTTAACCTTCATGCATTTGGAATGAAGGCTCAGTTTGATTTGGTTCTTGAAGAGCTGAAATTATTCCATTCAATTGGACAGAATGATGGAAAACCGTTCACATCAGACAACAAGAAAGGGATAGAACAGATGTGCAGCACTTCGGTAGAATTGCCAGATATATTAACTGAGGATTTACCCTGTGAATCATTAATGGATAAAAATGACTGTGGGTTGAATGGCAAGACTTTGATTCAAGTAAGAGAGCAGGAAGTACCTCAAGCATCTTGCTCTGCTAGTTCAGGTGATGAGGAATCGCTGTATTCTACTGTTAAAGGAGGTGAGTTAATAAAATACCCATTTCCTTTTCCTTTACCGTGTTTTTATAAATATTCTTTGGATCTTCAAAGAAGGTATCACCATCCTCTTCTCCAACTCAATCAGAGAATGTCTTGTATTCATTAAAAAAATACAAGGTGTTTTGTGAATAGTGGTGGTGCTAATCTCTGTAGTAGCAGTAACTACTACAGTGATTGTATACCGTCAGGTATGAGATATGCACGCAAGCCCAAGCTGGGCCAATGTAACCGTGCAATAAAGATCATACCTAAAATTCATCTATAAACCAAATTGCCCTAAAAACAACTACCTTGATTTGCCTTTTCCATTAAAAGAGATGTATGGGATTTTTTTTTCAGATTTATATTTACATAGGTGGATGCAGCATCAGTTCGGCTGCATCTAACACTGCTGATCACTTGGTTCTCAGAGCTCCCTGAGCAGAGAGCTGGTGACTGTCAGTCACCGTTCTCTGCTCTGCCCCCTCTCGTTCACTGGAACACTGAGCTATGGAGGGAGCAGGAGGCTCAGCTCTCAGCGGCCCGCTGAGAGGCTCAGCCAGATGCCAATCCAGGCATGTGGGCGGATCCCTATTTCGTTGCTGCTGTCTGCTGAAAATGGGTCACAGGAGTGCAGAACAAACTGTGAACCACAGAAGAAGCACACCCAAACAAGTTTTGGCTGTACTTCTTTGTTAACTTCTTTGCATTTAACCAACTATTTTGAAGCTATTTTGGTTCGTCAAATTTTGATCAAATCTCCTAAAAAGCAGGTTCTAAATGGGACGACCTATAGTCTAAAAACAAATTTATTGTTGAAAGAATCTAATAGATGAATTGCCTGTATTGCCCACAGCAACTAGTTAGTCTTTATTTCCTTGTTCTAGGTAAGACAGGTTAGGGATAGCACAGCTAGCTATCATACAACTTCAGTAAAAAATACATTCCTTTAAGGGTAATTTCAACACAGCTTTCTCAGAAGGACTCATGGCTTAATTAACAACTGCCTAAAGAATAAGACTTTACTTGTCAACTTTAAGGTATAGGGGCCTCAACTGAGATCAGTAATGTTAGAGAGGACCATTAGAGACTGCAGAGGAAATGATGGTCAGAGACCGTGGGCATACTACAGGTTTGATTGGAGTCTGGAGACGTGCTTCAGAAAAGACAAATATTTTATAAATGTGCAGCACTACAATTAAAATATCCTTCTAAATGTTAATCAGTGTAAATCTATGCAAATAAGCCCCAGGGATTATCAAAACAAATATATTTCACAAAAAAAACTAATAAAATAAAAAAATATAGATAATAATAACAAAGTCAAGGGCTTGAACAATATCCCAAGTGCACTGTGTGAATAGTGAAATGTTTCCACTTCATATAATTCTTCTCCAAAACCCCTGCGTGCAAAAGTGTGTGTGTGGGTCTTCTCACCTCTGAGTCACCTCCAAACTATAAGAGGTCTAAATAAGCATTAACATACAATCCATTTAAGGTAATCCTCTGTGCCTCTACCTATGATGACTAATTCACATACTACTGCACCACCGTCATGGAATGTTTACAATAAATGCGGCAATGTACTTGCTTATTGCACACATTAATGGACAAATCGTACCAATATAGGGCAAACAGACACAGTTGGAGGAGAGGTGCAGTCACTAAACTGCACTATGAAATAACAGTGGAGAAATATTGCATAGTATAGTTTAGTGACCACACTATCTGAAGCTTTCCTCCAACTGTGAATTATCCATCATAGGTAGAGGCACAGAGGATTACCTTGGATTGATTAAATGTTAATGCCCATTTAAAACTAATTCTGAGGTCATCTCAGAGTCAGAGGTGAGAAGACCCACACACCTTTACATGGAGGTGTTTTGGAGGAGGAGTTCACAAGAATTATTTGAAATGGAAATGTTTCACTATTCACACAGTGCACAGGTATTGTTCAAGGACTTGATTTTGTTATTTTACACACACACACACATATATATATATATATATATATACAGTCAGGTCCATACATATTGGGACATCGACACAATTCTAATGTTTTTGGCTCTATACACAACCACAATGGATTTGAAATGAAACGGACAAGATGTGCTTTGGAATTTGTTGCTGTCAACTCTCAATATGAGATCCAAAGAGCTGTCACTATCGGTGAAGCAAGCCATCATTAGGCTGAAAAAACAAAACAAACCCATCAGAGAGATAGCAAAAACATTAGGTGTGGCCAAATCAACTGTTTGGAACATCCTTAAAAAGAAAGAATGCACCGGTGAGCTCAGCGACACCAAAAGACCCGGAAGACCACTGAAAACAACTGTGGTGGATGACCGAAGAATTCTTTCCTTGGTGAAGAAAACACCCTTCACAGCAGTTGGCCAGATCAAGAACACTCTCCAGGAGGTAGGTGTATGTTTGTCAAAGCCAACAATCAAGAGAAGACTTTATCAGAGTGAATACAGAGGGTTCACCACAAGATGTAAACCATTGGTGAGCCTCAAAAACAGGAAGGCCAGATTAGAGTTTGCCAAACAACATCTAAAAAAGCCTTCACGGTTCTGGAACAACATCCTATGGACAGATGAGACCGAGATCAACTTGTACCAGAGTAATGGGAAGAGAAGAGTATGGAGAAGGAAAGGAACTGCTCATGATCCAAAGCATACCACCTCATCAGTGAAGCATGGTGGTGGTAGTGTCATGGCGTGGACATGTATGCCAATGGAACTGGTTATCTTGTATTTATTGATGATGTGACTGCTGACAAAATCAGCAGGATGAATTCTGAAGTGTTTCTGGCAATATTATCTGCTAATATTCAGCCAAATGCTTCAGAACTCATTGGACGGTGCTTCACGGTGCAGATGGACAATGACCCGAAGCATACTGCGAAAGCAACCAAAGAGTTTTTAAGGGAAAGAAGTGGAATGTTATGCAATGGCCAAGTCAATCACCTGACCTGAATCTAATTTAGCATGCATTTCACTTGCTGAAGACAAAACTGAAGGGAAAATGCCCCAAGAACAAGCAGGAACTGAAGACAGTTGCAGTAGAGGCCTGGCAGAGCATCACCAGGGATGAAACCCAGTGTCTGGTGATGTCAATGCGTGCCAGACTTCAGGCTGTAATTGACTGCAAAGGATTTGCAACCAAGTATTAAAAAGTGAAAGTTTGATTTATGATTGTTAATCTGTCCCATTACTTTTGGTCCCTTAAAAAGTGGGAAGCACATATACAAACTGTTGTAATTCCTACACCGTTCACCTGATTGGATGTAAATACCCTCACATTAAAAATGAAAGTATGCAGTTAAAGCACATCGTGTTCGTTTCATTTCAAGTCCATTGTGGTGTATAGAGCCAAAAACATTAGAATTGTGTCGATGTCTCAATATTTATGGACCTGACTGTATATATATATGTGTAAAATAACAAGAAAAATTATATATATATATATATATATATATGTTTTGATAATCCCTGTGGTTTATTCACATAGCCCTACACTGAGTATCTTTTGGAAGTATACTTTAAGTGTAGCGATGAAATGTCTTCATTTAGCTGTGAGTGGTGTGAGCTGCCCTCAATTAGTCACATTCAAGAATTTTTTTTTGTTGCATGGACACATTTCTCACTAATCAAGCAGCAGAAAAGATTTAGAGATTAGGGGCATTACATGAGGCTAGCAGAGGTCCCTACTATTACAATTTAATGTGCATACTCCAACTACAGACTGCTGGGGTTCAAGGGTTGCGTAAGAAGTACCAAAGGACTGCATGTGTCCCGCAGGCCACATATTTGGCACCAGAGCATTACAAAGTAAAGAAAATAATGTTTTTGGGAGTCTTTGTCAATTAACTTAGTCCCCCACCAACTTAGTGTCTTTTAACATAAAGTACTTACACAGAAGCAAAAAAAAAAAGAAAGGCTAACCATTGCTATGGGAACCTAAAAGATTAATCACTGAGACTTCATGCAGTTTGAGGTTAGATAACTACTATAGGGTCGCCCCTTGACTAGTTGTTTATTCGCCTAGCTGGCAAAAACTGCCTTTACATTTCCTACCTATCTCCTTTATATTATAGTAATTGTTCTGACATTACAGGCACACTATGAGTTTTGATGTAAAATATGGCGCTGACATACTGTATGCACATGTGCTTATATGTGTCTGACATATGGCTTTACGTATCGGTGCAAGAAAGCGTAAACTGTGAGGAAGAAATAGTATTTTTATGTGGTTATGGCAAGTAGAATGAACATGTAGGGAAGAACATGTGGGCAAGAAGGTCTGGGTATCATTTTTATGTTTGTTCTTTTACATATTTTATTTAACCAAAAAAACATGGACTGCTTTCTCAAACAAAATTTCTATAAATATTCTAAAAGTAGATATTTGCATAATCATTCATAATTCCACAGGATTAATCATTCATAATTATACAAAATTGTACCAACACAGCTGTTGTTTGTGATATTGCTCGGTAAATTTTAGATTTTACAGCTATTGGGATCTATTTTAATTAATTATGAAAAAAGTATGTTAAGAAATTGTGAATTCTTGCAATAAAAGAATCAAAATATGTTTAAGTTTCAGTCGAATATTATGCTAGACATCTGAACTCTATCCTTTAGAACAGTGGTACCCAACACTTTAAGGCTGTGTTCACACTGCAGCATGCTCCGGCTCACAGCAGGAGTCCGGTGCGTCCCCATTCACTGTTTCAGGTCCGATTTAAGCCTGAATATTTGGCTGAATTCAGAACTGAAACGGACCAAAAAACGCACAGGACTCCTGTGCAATTTGCACCGGAGCCGCAGTGGAGATGAGTGAACCGGCTCCATAGAGAGCCGGTCACAATCTCCTGCTATGCGAAGTGGATGCGGTGAAACCCACATCCAATTCGCATAGGTGTGAACCCAGCCTTAAAATCTGGCCCTTGAATGTTATTGCATTTTTACTGGGATGTTAGTTTACACTTTTCATTGTGCTTGAAACCGAACTGAGAATCATATCTAATAACAGTGGGATCCACAGGCTGCGTGCATAGGATTTAGTTGTTAGTGAGGGCTTGTTTTAGGGATCATTTAGGCTGGGTTCACACATGTCCGGCTGGGGTTTGCAGTCCGGAGTCTGGTGTGGTTTCTATTCACCGGTTCAGGTGCGATGCAGGTGCAAATTTTTCCATGAATTTACACCTGAACGGGACCCAAAAACGCACAGGACCCTTTTTCAAACCACACAGCAGCCCCCATGGAAATGTGTGAATCTGCTCCATTGAAAGCCGTTCACATTCACATGTTTTGCGAAATGGATGCAGTTAAAACGCATCCAGTTTGCAAATATGTGAACCCAGCCTTACTACTTGTTTACAATATGCAAATACTTAAATGTCCATAAGGTTCACTTCAGACAATTATCTCTTAAAGTGGATGTAAACACTCACATATACCCAGTGAAGCGAACAGCCTCAGATAATACACAGAGATGAAACAAATCTCATTACATAAGTTTTACATGCATATCTGCTGTCTTCAGCTTTATATATTCTTTAGAAAGTGCACTTCGTATTAGAAATTTTCTCTTCCTGTTCAGCACTGGGAGTGGATTCTTGGCATACAGCCAAGACAGCTGATTGGAGGAAAGGCACACACCCTCTCCACATAGGCAGAGACCTGCAGAGCTGTGCTGTCACATGACAAGCTCTCTGCTAATCTATTTATAGCACCCATCCCGATACAAATTTCAGGCTGCTTTATATTGGTTGACGGAGAACTTGTCAGAAGTTATCATGCTGATAACAGAGAAACCAAAGAGCAGAAACACACAGGACTTAATGCTTTGGAGAGAGATAAGAAAACACTACAGATATTTGTGCTTAGGTCATATTTCATAAATCAGGTTTACATCCACTTTCATTTTTAAAATATACATTAAATCCCCCAGGGGACCAAGTGCATGTAGCAAATGGATCCTTTCCTATCTGTCCAGCTGTTGAGCAGTGTTGTTAGACACCACCCCTACCCTCATTCCCCACTACTGTTGTCCGACCATGCTGCTAGCAAGGTGTCTAATACATAATGAGGGCTTATTGACAGCGCTTGTCTCTATGAGCAGGTCCGTGCTGGAGACAAGAGTCACTTTTTATTACACCAGGGGCTGGGGTCAGCTTCATTCACATAACAAGCAAAAGATCAGTCAGAGCTGCATGGCTGTGTGATGTATCTGCTGTCGAGAGTATGTTTACTAGCAGACATCAGGTATATCACATAGTCCTGCAGACTGATTGTTTACTACTGAGTTTGTAAATGATCAATCATCACCGTGGGGCTGTGCGATAGATCTGCAGCTATTAGTAAACATAATCTACAATGGCAGATCTATCGCACAGCCCTGTATCGCCATCTGTAAATCCACAAATTCAATAGTAATTAGTGAGTGCTGCGATATATGTGATAGATCTATTGCTGCTGTGTATGTTTACTAGAAGCTGAAGATTTACCGCATAGCCCCACCAGTACTGACTGTTTGTTTACAATTGTAAAAAATCAGCCGGCGCTGCAAAATTGTGTGATAATTCTGTAAATATACTGCACCGTCAGATCATACAGCCCCACAGCACTGATTGATCATTTACTATTGAATTTGAGAATGAAGAGACAGCGCTGTAGGACTGATCACAGTGAGAGGCCAGTGGCTGTAGTGCAGCCTGAAGATCCCTCATAGAAATGCCCATAAATTGGGCTTCAACCTGGGGTTGAGCTACAGCCAGCACTGACAGAAATATAAATGTTTTTTTGTTGCACAAGTGGCTGATGTTCAGCACAGGATCACGTGCTACATGCAATTGGTCCATTGGAGGATTTAATAAAGAATTTCACAACTAAGCTACCTGAGCTGGACAAAAAAACAACAACTGTTTTTAAAATGAATATCTTCGTAGTTGTTTAAGGTTTGTGAACATCTGTTTAATGAGGTTCATACTTCTGGATTTCAACTGGCTATTTCACAACAACTGTATATATAACACAAACTGTACAGTTTTGTTACAGATAGTTTCTCTGGCCCATTAAAACTTTGCTGTCTTGCCCTTCAGCAGATTTCAGTTTTGTAGTATAGAGCAAGCTGTTTTTTCTCCCCCCAGTCTGGCCATACATCTGTCTCTGGAAATTTCTGCAGTCATGCTTGAACTCTCATTTTCTACAGTGTTTTTACACAGCAGAATATCAGTATTCATATATATGATGAGTATTTCTTTGTAAAAATGGAAGGAACTCCAGCTACTTCAGACATCCTTGGTAAACCCATCTTGTTGAATGAATGTTTTCCTTTGCAAAGCTGCAGCAAATCCTGAATTGAGTGCACAAAACCCTACATGTCAGCTAAATGCAACTACCTCTAATCAAAAGAAATGAGTTGGTGGGAATAGCAGGATGGGTATGGCACACATGTGTTTGGATGATATGTCACCCTATTAGCTGTATTGATAGGGTTGCCACCTCACCCCTTTAAGCCTGAACACATATGAATTACAAAGGTTCTGAGGCTAATTTAATGCAAATAAGGCACCAAGTGAGTTCAATTACCACCTTAATTAGCCCCAGAACTTGTGTAATTAATATGTGTTCAGTTTTAAAGGGATGAGGTGGCAACCCTATGTATTGATTAACTGCTGGTGGTGTGGAGTGGTGCATATTCCCAACTATGCAAGTTAGTGAGTGTTTTAAATTTGATCAGTATACCTATTGTGAGCTATTGACTCAGAAAGTACTAAAGTACCAGCATGATAGTCAGGCAGCAAAAGTTGTCTAGCCTTCATACCATTCAGTTGTCTGCAGTGTAATTTGGAGAAATTGAGCTTTTTCTTCCATTGATTGAATTTTTGAAGTAAGAAGAGGCCTGTGTCATCCAGTTTGGAGTCATCTAGTGCACAGGGCAAGGATGCAAAACAGACACCCCCCCACTCTAACAACCCTCCACTGCCCTCCTATCGGAAACCCCAAGCCCCCCCACACCCTGTTGGGTAGAGAAAGGGTAAATAATGGTGCATGTCAAAATGTTTGTAATGTTTGTGGCATGCAATGAAATCGAACTAATGTTTGTGGTACACAGCAGTTCACTGAAAAGTTTAAGATCGGTGCACAATAGGGTTGCCACATCATCTCTTTAATCCAGGACACATATGAATTACACAGGTTCTGAGGCTGATTAAGGTGGTAATTAAACTCACTTGGTGCCTTATCTGCATTATATTAGCCTCAGAACCTTTGTAATTCATATGTGTCCTGGATTAAAGGGATGATGTGGCAACCCTAGTGCACAAATATTGGGCTAACAGTGGTAAAGTAAGAAATATCCCTGGGTTGGTGATGTCACTGAAAGAAAAACAATGGCCCTGCATCGGGGGCGTCACTGAAATGAAAAAAATGTCTCTGCATCTGTGGTGTTGCTGTAAGGAAAAAATGTCCCTGAGTTGGTGGTGGCACTGGAAGGAATAAATGTACTAGATTTGGTAGTGTCACTGGAAAAAAAAAAGGCCCTTGAAACGGTGATGTCACTAAAAGGGAAAAAGTTTCCCTGAGTTGGCATTGTCACTGGAAGAAAAAAATGTTTCTAAGTCAGTCGTGTCACTGGAAGGTAATAATGTCTCTGCATCAGGGGTGTCCTCAGGTGTCCCTTAGTCTGTGGTGTCACTGAAAGGAAAAACAGCTCCTTTGTTGGTGGTGTCACTGAAAGGAAAAAATGTCCCTACATTGCTGGTGTCACTGGAAGCAACACCGCTACAAAGCTCCTTCCCCTCCTCCCCTGTACAGAGCTCTTCAGTGAACTCCGACATCCCCCCCTCAAATCTCACCACTAGGGATGAGCTTAGGTATGTTTGGACACGAATCAAAACCCGATTGAGCTATCCTGCCCAGGAAGCTGTCGAGTCAACGGGAAATCATAGGTGATGGAGGCATTCCCTGCCCTTCAACTACACATATACATGCCCCTTGCATCTATGCAACTGCGAGGAGGGTAATGCCTCCACCACCTATGATTGGCTGTTGGCTTTGACAGCTTCCTGTTGGCATAACTCAAGCAGATTCAGGCACATGTCCGAACACAACTGAGCTCGTCACTACTCATCCCCCATCCCCCCTCAATAGGGTTGCCACATCATCCCTTTAATCCAGGACTCATATGAATTACACAGGTTCTGTGGCTAAATGAATGCAGATAAAGCACCAAGTGAGTTTAATTAACCAGCCACAGAACCTGTGTAATTAATATGTGTCCTGGATTAAAGGGATGATGTGGCAACCCTACCCCTCAATAGAGAGCAATGTACAATGGTAACAATAATGGCACATGGGTAGTGCAATGTGGCATTTACCAGGGAAATAAAACAGAGGAATTGTGCCATTGTTGCAATCAATGGCGGAGACGTTAGACAGTCTTCAGAGACTGGTGGCAACACAAGGCAACTCAGTTTTGTGACTCATTGTCTCTGGCATTTGGACTGACACTACTGGGATTATCCATATCTTTCATAAAATCCCAGTCCATTTGTTCCTGGCTTTGTGTAAAATTTGGCTTATGTTTGTATTTCAAAATGAAAGACACAAAGAATATGAGGCAGAAACACAAGCATGTGAATTATCGCTAAAAAAAACCCCAAAATCTTCAACCCTGCCTTCTTCCTCCCAGTACAAAAATCCCGCCCCCAATCCTAGTACTAGCCCAGTCCTCAGTACAGGAGGAGCAACTTTCAAGCTCTATGTGAGCTCTCCCAGCATGACAGCCCAGCCTCCTGACAGCCACCTATCCTGCACTGAGATGGCACTGTCACTTGTACACAGAAGCTAGTACAGGAAGCCAGCTTCTACTAACAATTGACAGAAGGTCATTTCTGGAGGTGACTGCTGCAATCTGGACTGAAAAAATCTGGACACTGCAATCACTCTTGTCAATGAGAGGCAGGGAAAAGGGAGCAGCTGTAGTGCCCAGAGTGCCCCCTCCTTGCCCCTAAAGCTGCGGGTCAGGGGCACATGTCCCTTCTGCCCCCCCCCACTTTGTCCCAACCCTGGTGTCACCTCACTTTACACTTATGCACATCCTGTCCATAAAGTCTGGGAAACATTTGTGCCTAAGCTTAACGACTTAAGGACCGATAGGATTTACCTCCTTCCTGACCATGCCATTTTTTGCGATACGCTACCGTGTCACTTTAATTTACAATTGTGCCATCATGCGACATTGTAACCAAACAAAATTTGCAGTTTTTTCCCCACAAAAGGAGCTTTCTTTTGGTGGTATTTGATCACCTCATAAGATTTTGAAGAAAAAAACTATATTTTTTACTTTTTTCTATAATAAATATCCAAAAAAAAATCAGTTTAGACCAATGTGTAGTCTTCTACAGATCTTTGGTAAAAAAATCGCAATAAGCATATATTGATTGGTTTGCGCAAAAGTTATAGCGTCTACAAAATAGGGAATAGATTTATGGCATTTTTATTATTTCATTTTTTAAATTAGTAATGGCGGCGATCAACGATTTTTAGAGGGACTGCGACATTGCGGCGGACAGATCAGACACCTAGCTGACATTTTTGACACTTTTTTGGGAACCAGTGACATTATTAGAGTAATCAGTGCTAAAAATATGCACTGTTATTGTACTAATGACACTGGCAGGGAAGGGGTTAACACTAGGGGTGATCAAGGGGTTAAATGTGTTCCCTCACTGTGTGTTCTAACTGTATGGGGGATGGGCTGCCTGGGGAAACCCTCAGATCCATCTTCCTGCATAGCAGAAAGACAGGATCTGTGTGATCTCCCTTGTCAGAATGGAGATCTGCCTAGTTTACACAGGTAGATCCCCGTTCTGTCACTGTGGGGAACGATCACAGGTGGCCAGCGGACATCGAGTCTGCCCCACCCGCTGACTGGCTCACAAAAGCGAGATCCTGCGTCGATGTACAGCTACGGCGATTCGCAGGATCGTGCCAACCTACCGCAGTATAATGACGGCGGCTGGTCGGCAAGTGGTTAAAGTTCTACTCTGGGAAAAATATGATAGTAATGTAGATTGTATTTTAAATATAATTAAGAAATATCCCAATAAGCAGCAATATTGATTTACATTTTAACCCTGCCCATTTTTTATAAGGAACCTAGGATGTAGAAGAGTGTAGTTATTACTAAGGCTATTTTCACACTGCAGGCTTAGCCACGGTCGCAGTAAAACCCTGCTAGTTTTAGCAGAGTTTTACCAGTGATATGGCTCCGCTATGCACTCACCAAATTTAACACACCTGATCCCCATTCACATCTGAGACCTTGTCACACTAACGAGTCACATGACATCGGGGAGGGAAAATGGCTAATTGGGCCAAATTTGGCCATTTTCCCTTGGAGGTGTACTCACTTTGTTGCCAGCAGTTTAGGCATTAATGACTGTGTGTTGAGTTATTTTGAGGGGATAGACCATTTACACTGTTATACTGTACACTCACTACTTTACATTGTAGCAAAGTGTCATTTCTTCAGTGTTGTCACATGAAAAGATAGAATAAAATATTTAAAAAATGTGAGGGGTGTACTCACTTTTGTGTGATACTGTGTGTGTTTGTATATATATATATATATATATATATATATATATACCTGCCCATACGTCTAGGTAATGGGCAAACATTATGAAAGTATGCAAAACTAGAGTATGCATTCAATGAACACTCTTTAGGATAAACTTTATTTACACCACTTCAGCCCCACTTTACACCACTTCAGCCCCGGAAGGATTTACACACTTCCCGACCAGAGCATTTTTTGCTATGTTGCACTGCGTTGCTTTAACTGACAATTGCGCGGTCGTGCAACGTTGTACCCAAACAAAATTGGTGTCCTTTTTTCCCCACAAATAGAGCTTTCTTTTGGTGGTATTTGATCACCTATTTTTTGCTCTATAAACAAAAAAGAGTGACAATTGTCAAAAAAAAAATGTAAAAAAAATTCTTCCTCAGTTTAGGCCAATATGTATTCTACATATTTTTGGTAAAAAATTGCAATAAGCATATATTGATTGGTTTCCATGGGAATAGATTTATGGCATTTTTATTATTATTTTTTTTTAATAGTAATGGCGGCGATCTGTGATTTTTAGCGGGACTGCGACATTGCGGCAGACAAATCTGACACTTTTGACACTCTTTTGGGACCAGTGACATTTATAGAGAGCTAAAAATAGGCACTGATTACTGTGTAAATGGCAGGGAAGGGGTTAACACGAGGGGCGATCAAAGGGTTAAATGTGTTTTCTCTGTGGTGTTTCTAACTGTATGGGGGCTGGGCTGACTGGAGGAGGAGAGAGATCATTGTTCCCTATCACTGGGACCAGACAATCTCTCTTAACTCCTCTGTCAGAACAGGGATCTGCTTTGTTTACACTCACAGATCCCCGTTCTGCCTGTCTCCCCACCCGCTGATTGGCTCCCCCATTAGTCAGTGTGCGCACGCGTCCACACCACATGTTCCCACGAGCGATGAATCATGATGGTGACTTGCAGGAATGAGCCAACCTGCCGCCATAAAATGACGGCAGCTGGTTGGCAAGTGGTTAAACAGATGTGATTTACATACACTATATTGTCAAAAGTATTGGGACACCTGCCTTTACACGCACATGAACTTTATTGGCATCCCAGTCTTAGGCCGTAGAGTTCAATATTGAGTTGACCCACCCTTTGCAGCTATAACAGCTTCACATCTTCTGGGAAGGCTGTCTACAAGGTGTAGGAGTGTGTTTATGGCAATCAGGGCCAGCCCTACCATGGGTCCCAGTGGGTCCATTGGACCCAGGCAGCACTTTGAGAGGGGCAGCAAAATGAACTACGGCCACCTCTCCTTCTCTTCTATTTATCCAACAAATTGACGACCAAGATTTTTTTTCCAGTAGGTTTGCGTATCATGATGACATCTGCCCACCCGGGCTGCTCTGCCTGCCCTTAGGCCTCATACACACGGGCGTTTTTTGACGCCGGCGTCTACTGACGTTTTTTTCTGCTCCCCATGTTAGTCAATGGCCACATAAAAAATTTCGGCGTTTTTGAGCTGTAGATGGCGTCGGCGTATCAGAGAACCCACGACCAGCGCGTTCCTTGGCTGCATCGACGTCAAAAAGTGCCGCAAAACGCCACGAGACGCCAACAGACGCCAACAAACGCCACCTAATATTGTACCGGCGTTTTCCGGCGTTTTTTGACGCCAACGTTTTTAGGTTGAAAAATAGCAGAGGAATGATTTTTTTTTAAAAAACGTCTATTGACGCCGACGCTCACTAGCGCTCAAAAACGCCAATGCATAACGCCGAAAAACGTCGACTTTTTTTCCTTGATGTCGTGCCCGACGTTTTGTTTATTATTTTATATACGCCCGAGTGTATGAGGCCTTATACTCCACTAGCCCGCCCCTATACTGTCCTAGCCTGTCAATATACTACCCTAGCCTGTCTATATACTGCCCTAGTCTGTCCATATACTGCCATAGCCCGCCCCTTGGAATTGAACATAATGGGATGTCATATAATTTTGCATATAGACAAGGTGCTGTTGCAAGCAAGAACATAATGGGATGTCATATAATTTTGCATATAGACAAGGTGCTGTTGCAAGCAAATCTGACTTCCTGATGTCGGATGAGAAGGCCTGGCTCACAGTCTCCCCACTAATTCATCCCAAGTTCGCTTATCCATGTCTTTATTTACCTTGCTTTGTGCACTGGTCCAAATCATTTGGCAGAGGGGGGATTATGGTGTTGGGTTGGTTTTCAGGGGTCGGGATTGACCCCTTAGTTCCAGTGAAGGGAGCTCTTAAGATGTCAGCATACCAAGACATTTTGGACAATCTCAGGCTCCCAACTTTGTACTTCCTGTACCAACATGACTGCGTACCAGTGTACAAAGCAAGGTCCATAAAGACATGGATAAGCGCATTTGGACATGGATAAGCGCATTAGTAAAGACTAATGTCTCGTACACACGGTGCAACGGACATACAACCGCATGTTCAACTTTTGCCCAAAATCAGCAGTTGGCTGTTGTGTCTAGCGTACTGACATGAATCAAGTAATCGTTCAACAAAGCTTCAACAAAGCAGAACGTATGAAGACGTGTTACGAACGTATAAAGAGGAAGTTCAGGTGAATGTGATTTGTGAATTAGGAACGTAGATTTGCAAGAACGGACACTTTCGGGCGTTCCTGATTTCTGATCATGCGTGTTTTGCACGTACAACTTTTATTGTACAACTTCTCTGTACACACGAGTCAACAGTCGTACAACAGCTTGTTGTACACCAAAAGTTTTCTAGTTTGCTCAGCCAACTTTTGTTGTATGACTGTTGAACGTCGGCTGTTGTAATCTCACGTACTAACTGTTGGATTATCGTACAACAAGCTGTTGTAAGACCGATGTTGTACGACCGTTGCATCGTGTGTACAAGCCTCGTACGCACGCTGCGATTGCCTTATGACTGCACGTCCAACTTTTCCCAATATCGTCTGTCCGTGATTTTCCCTAGTGTACGGATGGGAGTAAAGTTATCGTTCTGCAAATGCAAACGTAATGACGTACTACGAGCGTATAAAAAGGGAGTTCAGTTTTCGTGCGTCACCCTTTGGGCCCCTTCTGCTAATTTAGAGTTTACACGACCAAACACTTCCTGGGTTCCGAACACTTGTTTTTACTTGTACTTGTCCAACTTCTACACAGATGAGCTGAAAATCGGATGATGCCTTGTCAGCAGACAAAAGTTTTCTAGTCTGCTCATACAACTTGAAAATTGGCTGTCGAATGGAGCGTACTAACGGTCAGATTATCGGATGACAGGCTGTCGTACGACAATTTTCGGCCGATAATTGTACCGCGTGTAGGGGCCTTAAGTCTGGGTTCATGTGTGTGTGTGTGTGTGTGTAAAGGCAGGAGTCCCAATAATTTTGACACTATAGTGTATATCAAGCATCTGACACTCCCAGAAATGTGTCTGATATTAATCACTTGTATCCCTTCTTACCATTTTATGACAGCTGGGGATTTATGCATATGAGCAACCACCTTAACTTTATTGTAAAAGTGCTTTATAACAGTTCTTCATTTTTTATTTATTGATTAGTTTAACAGTGATAATATACACTTTAGTGTGTGCAGTTTTTGGTGACAGGTAAATACTGTAGGGAGAAAAACTTCTTTCTTTTGACTAGCTGGCAGTCATGCAACTTTTTGCATTATCAGCACCAGCTGAAGACATTTCAGCAAGTGTAAAACCAAATGTGTTTTACAGATCAGCTGAATTGTAACATTTAAGCATTTGACTTACTAGCCAACTGTCCCAGATTTCCTTGAGTCACTATGTCTGGATGTGGAATTGTTTTCTTGACATAAAAAGAGTTAGTAATGTAACTGAATGCTGTATTCTACAGCAGGAAAGAAAGCATTAGATACTAGTTTTGTCAAGTAATCATTGTATTTCTTCATATGCATTCTTTGACATTACAGAAGGATTGGAAAGCCTTTTAAGCCAATAACATCACAGCATTAAAAATAATTTTAAAATTGTGCTTATACCCTAAGGCTCTGTTTCCCCTACTGCGAGTTGTTGTGCGACTTGACACATGTGAAGTCGCATGACAAGTCAAAATGCATGTATTTCAATGGTCCATGTTCTAGTTCGTACGACTCAAGTCGCAGCGACTCCAAAAAAGGTTTTTGCACTACTTTGTTCTGACTTTTGATGCAACTTTGATCCAGAGAGTGTAAAGTTGGATCAAAGCTGCACTCAAAGTAGCATCAAAGTCGCACTGCAAAGTCACACTCTAAATCGCACAACTTTGGGGTCGTAATAGTGGAAACCTAGCCTAAAGCAGTGATTTCTAGTTAGCTGCCTTTGAAGTTGCTTGCAGCAGAATTTCACTGGGTGTTCACTACATGGAAGGTGGGATAAAAAAGAATGCTTTAATGTCTTCTGGATTTGTTGTTATGGCAACACACCACCAGGGGCTGACTTGTTAAAGGTTTGCTGGCCCCAAAAAGTAGTTTTCACGTTACCTGCTCGCAGCTCCTCCCCCCCGCAGCTGCTGCGCTGTGAGAATGGACAGGAGCCATCGAACAGAGGCTCTGCCCCTTCTTGGCAGTAGACAGGCTGGAATTCGCACCGGACTGATGTGAATCCAGCCTCAAAGTCTGATTTTAACTACTTGCTTTCCTGCTGAACGTTGAGTTCAAGAATAAAATGCAGACACTGGTAAAAATATTTACTTATGTATTGTAAAAAAATTCCTTTCATTCTGCTTGAAGTGAAGACCTGTTCACTGATCTTGGGAGCCTTATTACTAATTATAAATTTATGCTAGGATCACACTACTGTGGCTGCAATTTGATCAGATTTTTCATGATTATGTAGTGTGACTAGGTTGTGTTTTTGACACAATTCTGCTGCATTTTAATGAGATTTTCATGCCTCTTCCCTTTTTGTTTTGGCCAATGATGGGGGAAACAAATTGCTGAAATCACATGAAAAACACATTGAATCATATGTACATCCAGCGCCAGATTT